>CM021526.1:862671-879702 GCA_010994315.2 Pisaster ochraceus | reverse complement strand
ATGGTAACGCCAATCGTCCGTGATACAAAATTCTCAGAGCGATTTCACGTACGGGCCAAAGATCGTGTATGGATGTACACACAAAATACAGCGATACATACCATACGGCACCACGCACACATTCGACAGAAAAGTCTTCGCTCGATACTTCCGGCATTTACAATATGTACATGTAGGAACCCTTGAGGGCGCTTTCAAAACATATTACCATTAAACACGAATCGCTCCAAACGAGCGCCGGAAATCTGTTTTCAATAAAAACAAAAATTTTCCGGCCAGATGAAATACGGAGCGCCGGAAAAATTTGGGGAAAATTTTAAAAAGCCGGAATTCCGGCAATAGCCGGAAAACTGGCATCCCTGAATTTTTTAAGCAAAACGCAATTTTGTATTAATTTGCAAGACATTCCCACTGAGTCAAAAAATCAACAAAATTAGCAATATCTGGACATGGTCATGATCAATTATGAATGAATGGTCTCATAGTGATAAAGATGTGGTTGTGATTTGTCGATGCATTCAGGCGGCAGAGCCTAACCAAAGATATGATAGGCTGTTGAATCAAAAACCCTGAACTGTGAGCGCAAAGCATGATAGCTTGCGACCGCGAAGCCTACATACATACATTTATTTTTGATTTTATGAAAGCCCTAATCTGCACTCTGGGAATTTTATTGGTTTTATCCTCATACTTTTATGATCTTAATTATATAAAACAAAATTAAAAAAATTATTTGTTTGTTTGGGGGTTTTTTTTTTTTGGGGGGGAGGGGGTGGATAAAAGAAAAACGGATTTCCGTGGGAAAAAAAGAGAAATCAAATCCCAGCTCATGGATAAGTCTAACTCCTCACCTCATCGAGGATCCCAAAGAAGTTGAATGGTCTCTTAGGTCCAGGGTTGAGTATTGCATAGACTGAGACAAATGTATAGGTGCCAAAAGGTAGTTTGTGCTGGTATCGGAAAGTACCATCTCCACCTTCACCAGATACGGAATATTTCCTTCAAAAATAAATGGGGAAAAAGAACAATATATGACAAAGAGCTTGAAATACCTAACCAGGATACCTGAAACAGGAGGTGTTGCTGGTCTCATGTGTGTCAGCTTCAACACTTTCAACAACTTAGGCTATTTTTCATGATTCGATCCAACAATCAACCCATGAACACCGACTAGAAGCTAAATCAATGAAAACTACTCCATAGTGTAGTCATTTAAAACCCGAGTGTTTAACCTAGGTTATGATAGGCATGCTTGGCCCATCTTGCACTCAAGAGTAGGTGGTTTGGGGGTACAGTACCGACTTCACCAGTTTCACCAAATTCAAACAAAACCATTAGGTGGATTATGGAAGATTTGAAGTCGTCAGGGCGAATGTGAAAATGTCATGCTGCAACTTGACCCTAAACAAACTTCCCTTTATGACAAGGATGTGCCAATTTGCCTTAACTGGGAATAGGAATCAGACGAGGACAAGGAAGAAAAAAAAACAGAAATCCACTGTAGTTCTTTGGTTAAAATAAATTATAACAAATACAAATTCATTCTTGCATCATACGGCTCAAGGCCTGAACCCGAAGCAAACTGTCACCTCACTTTGAACTCCAGGATGTGTTTCATTTCCTTTGGGAATTCTATCATGTTTTGAACGAAGAAATAGGCCTATCAAAATAAATAAGCAACTACGCAATAATTACCTGTAATAATTGAACTTGTGATTTGCACCAGGAACACCAAATGCATCTGTCATTGAAAGAGACAATAAAGTTAAATTCTGAGCTAGGGGGGTGAATATACCAAAAGAAAACACCCTGAAAATGAGCAGAAGGAGTCCCTCGGCCTTGAGGCTAAACCACATCCAGGAAGTTACATTTCAGAGGATTTGCGAAATCTTTAAACCACTACAAAAACAAAACTAGGGGTTTGGACCCACTAAGTCGGTCTGTAGTGCCTTGTGTCTAAGTTTCATCTTTTGAATGTTGTTAACTTGTTCAAACAAAAATTGAAGAAAAACAGAGAATACTTAAAATTCTCGTGAAATCTGGACAACTCCTGGGCCTGTTGAGCTTATTTATGTGATATTCCAAAACTGAGAATTTAAAACCAGTTACATCAAGTGTGAATTACACTATATACTACACAGTTTGTAATAATCTACTAATTCCATCGTACAATACTTAGTGTTTAAATGAGCCATTGTTTCAATGGTTTTATATTTTTAATGTCTGTATCCCTTGGTGAGTTATAATTTTCTTACTTCTGTCACAATCTCTTTTAAAAACAAACTTTTGTATTTTGATATTATTTTTATATCAGCTGTATTTTGTTTTTAAAACACAAATGATTTAAGTTAATTGAAAAACCTGTCATAAACATAAGTGCTCATACAAACATGAGTTTGAATCTTTCCTTCGCTGTGCGATACCGCCAGACATAAAACACAACATGGCAAACGACCTCCAACTTCTCCCACAGCTACTGCTAATCTAAGACTAACAGCCACAGCATGACGTTAAGTCCTGCAAGAGCAACAACAGGCTTCAACTTACCATGGTTACCTCTGACATCTATCCAGATTGTTTTTTCAGTTACACGAGCATGATCCAATGTGTTACGATATGTCTGCCATTCAACTTCATATTGCCTGGAGCCCAAGTTGTCTTTTGTTTTAGCATCGGTGAGATCACCTGCAAGGCAGACACAACCACAGTCCACTTAATTGTGCTTAACAAATGTATTCCAATAGTTTGAAATTAGCAGGGAACCAACTGAAATCTATGTTGACTACATTGAGTTTTGACTGGTAACCTAGTTTTGTTAAGCAATATCTTTGTACAGGATGGGCTTACAGGCACGAAATACCTTTGGTTTTTGGAACCGTTCGATTGTTTCAAATGTATATACAATCAAACTAACCTGTGAAAATTTGGTTTCAAAAGGTAGTAGCATTTTTTAGATATCGCAAACAAATCTGGAGTGGTTAATGTCACGCAGGAAGAATAATCCGTATTGAGAAACATTTCATGCATGAAACATTTCTCAGTTTGAAATATTTTTGGATCCCTTTCTCTAAAACTACAGTACCACACTCCTCGGAAGGGAATCGTTTCTTAAAATATTATACATTATCAACAGCTGCAGAGCTTCTTACCAAATCAGTTTTTATGGTACTTAATTTTGGAGTAATTACCAAAGGAATACCCTTCCTTTAAAGACAAAGTACAGGAATGGTAATAAATACCCGGTAATAGACAAATGATTGGTTTCAATCTGAATGCTCAGTTCCAATCCTACAGAAATATTGATAGTGAAATATTGATAGTGTAGAAAGAAAATAATACTTAATGATGCAATAAATCACTGTTGCTTGTTTAAAGGGAAGTGCTGGTCAAGTGCAAAACATTTAATAGGATTGCATAAATGTACATTGCCACGGACATCTGCTTGAAATTAAATATATAAGCACAGTATTATGTATTGTATACCCGTTCTCAATTGTGTACACAATCTGTTATGCAAAATACACTTTCAAGGTTGTTTTATGTTTGTATTAATCCAACATGTAAACTTGCATCATGGACATTGCTTCAAATTTAGGAAATATCCACTCTTGATTGATGTCATCCCTCATGTCGTTATAATACAACTTATGCAATTCATTTGACTGCGTTATAATGAAATTACACAATTTGGCCTTGGGGATTGTTGGTACTGTCTACTAACCAATGAATCCTGCAGGATGGAAAGCAGTTTGATTTGAATTCCCATGCCTGGATGTAAATTGAATAATCAAATCACCACCAGACTGTGATTCTTTAGAATCTTATGCACACGATGTGCATTGTGAATAGAAATGCATGTCTGGTATCCAAGCACCCATGATACATGCGAAGGCATAATCAGTATGGACAACGGCTAGAGCAGGGAGGCTACTGCTAGCAATGAGTGTACTTAGCTTGTCATGCAGTGGAAATGGTTTTGGGGCAATGCCATCATCAAACAACCTTGGGTGCCATTTTCATAACCGATTTGAAAGTGAGGCTGTCCTTATAAAATGAAAACTGATCGAAACCGATTTCACAGAAATAGTTTTCGATTTTGATATTTGTTGATAGATGCAGGTATTAACACCAATGCATGATATAGTACGAGGAGAACTGAGTCTACGGGTAAAAAACATGTACATGACTAATGATGTACATGTACACCTCTATGGTTAGTGTTACGTAGTATGAAACCATCTTCATTATTCTACACCCACCTTGAAACATATCAAATAATATTGGAACATCAGTGCACATGGGTGAAGAAATGGCACTATAATGAACAAGAGGGAGACAGAGTTTTATGCACTTTCTGTAGCTTTCACAGTTTAAAGATACTGTACGCAACCATTCTTAGAGGTTTGTGATTGTACAAAAATGACCAATCCTGAAAAAAGGTAGACGTATAATTGCTGATGGCACTTGAGTGTGTTCACATAATTTAATGTTGAGGGAAAACAGGAAAAATCATTTCAATCAGAGACACCATGTAGGCCTACATCTTTCATAATCGTACCCTCGTGCTTTTTCTTGCATAAGTCTGTAACACAATGTTTATCACTATCAGAAGGCTACAGTCCAATCTTAGAGCATGGAGCAAGGACAATCGTGCAGCTATTTCATGATCCCATTGCACAGATACATACACCACATGTAATAGGCTACACATGGTCCATGATAAAAAACAGGAACTAGTACATGATCAATGCATGTATCCCCTTGCAACCAGCTTATTGCAGAAAGTTTGTTGACCTTACAATCCATTGTCAGGTGCAATTGACACAAATAGACCAGAAATGTGGAAATGAAAGGTCACCAGGTTTGTTGACTGGGATAGTCCCACTTATGCATACAATGGTGATCTCAAACAATACTTGCCAAATCCACATGCTGAGTTGATAAAAAAAGGGTATGCTGCTTGTTTAATGTGAAGATAATATGGGGAAATAGTTATGATGGGAACAATTGAAATGTGTTTGCACACAGTTATCTTTTGTGGACTTGTTTTGCAGGAAAGCAATTTCTTCATCCATTGTGTATTCTGTGTAACTGATCATAATTGTCACAATAGAAAAGGAAAACAAACAATCCTTGGCAAAATAAAAGAAATAGAAAGTGAACAACTTTAATGAGCAAGGTTAGACCTTAAGGGAAAGAAAATAAAAATAAAAAAATAAAAAATAAAACAAATAAACTAATTAATTGAATAACTGTACAACCACTATTCTTCGTGCAGACAGTAAGCCTACAAACTAAACTGTTATCATCAACAAAGACAACCATCCCTTTGAATGAATTAACTACTTCTCTCATATTATTTAATTTCACGCATACATCAATGTGTGTGAAGCACTGTATGTATACTCAGTACTTCCCCAAGTCCTCTGAAAACAATTCCACATGCATATTACTCAGTTGGGATTCAAACCCACAACCTTTGTCATTATAGAGCAGATGTCTTACCACTAGACCATTGAGTTTGCCTGGTAGCTAGAGGCAGTTCGAATCCTATATTTTAGCAGCAGGTACTGCAAAAACTCCTTTTTGCTTAAACTTGTCACATAAGCAACAAACAAAAAAGGAATTCACGCACTAAACTACATGTAGGTAACTCAACTCCCTAAATCCTTCTTGTTAGAGTGTGATTGAATTCCAGTCAATACACTCATGTCCTTGAGACACTACAATTTATTTCTCTTCACCCAGGAGTAACTGGCCTGAGATTGATTTAGCTTTATGCCCTACATAATTGGCAGTACAGGCTGTCTACTCCCAAGGGAGCTGAGGTGGTTTAAAGGAATTAAATAAATCACCCAATGACAAGGAGAATAACATTCATGCGCTACATATATCTGTGGCAAAATTACTGGATACTTGTACTTTTAACTGTCCACTATTATTATTATTATTATTATTATTAATTTTCCAATATACAACAGGCACATAGTTTCAATAAATTTTATATGTTTGTCTCCTCAGAATGTTTATTGCAAGTAATGGTCCCCTACTGACTGAGATTTCCATTTGCTTTCATCAATCAGTAAATGTCTGGATTATAGAAGTGATCCACGATAAATTTCTTATCTGTTTTGAGGAAAGCCAAGACTGTGTTGACTGTTGAGGCAGGTAACTGCCTGATTGGATTAACATCTTCAATGATGTGATTTAGTCACACCTGCCATTTGTGCAGTCAAGCAACACAGGACGAAAAGCCACACACTAAATGTTGCTTATTTAAAATGATATCCAAGAATATGATTTTGGAAAGGTCAATGAAATTATATGAATGTGCAAAAAATTAAATTAGTGGCCTGACACTTCTACCCTAGTAGAGTCTTTCTCGAAGGCTAAATGATGACAAGAAATGAAATATTTATTATGAAAACAAAACCTAAGTTACACAGCGGGATCTTACCTGTGACTAACACTAATGCTGGTTTAATCACACCAATATTTTCATTGCAGAATTGTTCAAAGTCAGTCGTTCTTTGAGGATCCCTAAACCGTGATATATGAATGTCAGATATCTGTTATAACAAAAGACAAAATTAAAACTGGGTTTTAAAAAAAGTACAATATTGGCAATTATAGAAGCAATTTATAAGGAGTCAATCTACAATACTGTCAATGTTGACAAAATAGTTTTTGAAGACCCCAAAAGTCACAGTTGCCTATTTTGAATGCCACAATTGAAATGAGCCTCATATGAATGCACAAAACCCAAGGCAAATTGTAATGCTTTCCTTGTTTCCAATGTTATCCACGAATCAAATACACTGTATGTCATATATGTGTATGTCCACACATGTTTGAGGACCCAGTCAATCAAGGACTTCTCTATTATTCACAGTTTGAACTAAGTTTGGTATAATAGCATGTTCCTGTTGGTGAAGTCCTCAGTGTTAATATGGACAGACACACGCACGTATGTACAGGAATTGTTCTTCTAAAATATGGTGGAAAAATAAACAGGAAGTTAAAACCTAAAATATGTACAGCCCCAAAACAGGCAAGAGTACATGTTACTCACTTGGATGAACCACCAAAGATTTTCAAACTTCTCCCCTGGAAAGGGTGCCACATCACCGAGGGAGTGAGGGGGTACATCAAGGGGTGTAGGAATCGAATAGTGATCCAATGTCCGAGCCCATAGCCATGACAACAGGCTGACTGTTAAGAAGAGGAGTAAGGTACACAAGCCGAGGACTTTGGCCATAGTCCTGTACTGAGTCTTGTACAGCAATAAGGTCATACACAGTCAGTAGCTGTAAAGGTAATGTGGAAACAAAATAAACATACATCAAAAAACACCTAAATATTAGAAATTTGTTTGTAAACACGCTTTTCATGTTTGGCCCATTTTTTAGTAATGAATAATTATCCATCAATGCTATTTAATACTAGGTTTATGACAAAAATAACATGATCCAAATTTTTGAACAGTACCATCCCTCCCCCTCCCCCACCCCAAAAATATATTCATCATTAAAAAAGACTTTCACATTTTGGCTACACGCCTTACAAATATATCAAAGCTGCAATTTTACTATTTATTAGAAAATCAACTTTGCTTACAGTACTCTAGGCCTTGAACTTCGTTGCTAGGTAACCATGGTACATAATTGCACGAATGCCCACATTAAATGTTCTATTTGGCCACACAATCTTTTTGTGTTTTTCAGAACACCCTGAAGAATTTCACTTTTCAAAAACTGAGGGGAAAAACAAGCCTTGCATCTTCAATAATGGAGTGCTTAGCATGCAGAAGCCTGCAAAGGTTAAGAGCTGAGGAAAATAATGGCGAGTCAGCTTGTAGTAGCGCTAGCTTCTATTGCACTTACATGTCAGTTTTCTTGCCATGTTTTTACAATGGATTTACCCATTTCAATTTAATCCAATCGACTTAATTCATTTTGGTTTTATAACAACAATTCGCCAAACGCTAAGTACACCTTGACAAAAGAGGATTTAGAATAAATATCAGTCAATGCACAGTTAAAGGAACGTGTACGATTTTAATCTGAAAGCTTTTAAATACTTTTTTCTTTTCTTTTGATAACGCTGTATTGCAAATGTCCTACAATAATAAATATTTCAATGAAATACTAACGTGCAATGGAAATTTGTAAAGAACATACAATTGACTTAATATCAAGAGATAGGGTCGGATATAAAATTTTAAAAACATTGATTAGTTTCAATATGAGAGCTTACTGATGATAAAGTAAAATATTTTCATAAAGTCAAAGTTGAGAATACAGCATGCACTGAAGACCTCCCCAAAGTACTTCCGAGAGTGTACATTGAAATACATGCGTGCATGCACTATACAGTATATGTGCACAAAATCTCTGACAAAACAAAAACCAATTTCTTGTTCTTTGCACTAGAATGTGAGTACTGAATTTTCACAGCTTGTTTGTACGGCATTTGAAACTTGTGAATGAGAATGAATTTAACCATTTAAGAAGAGATTAAAACCTCACAATTGCTCATCAGTTGCAGGTAAACCTCAGAGATAAAAGCCCTTGCAGCTGAATTCATGCGTCACCATGACAAGTCCCAACCTTGCGCACTGACGTCAGAAGACATTCACTCACACGTAAACATGAATGGCTCAAATGGACAGTAGATAAATTGCTTTTAGTGTGAATAATGCATTCCCTTTTCACAAAATGTGGACGGTTTGTGAGACTGTCTATACTGTGCATGGCTCTTCTTTAGTTAAATTTTTGTAAATTGAGGGGCAACTTAAGAAAAATCTTAGTCTGATCACAAAGGATACGTGGGTCCCATCCCAATTGTTAAATTTGAATTAATTATATGGATGTACATAAACGTAGATTGTAGGTGGATAAGCACATTCATTCCTATTCCCCAGTTTTCAAAAGATAAACCATAATTGTGTAACAAACCTGTAAAAATTTCTACAAGTTTAGGTAGCCATGCATTTTTTTTAGAAAACATTGAAAGATTCAAGTGTATGCCCTATAATACATAAAAATATTAGAGGGATGTCCACCAACTGGCTAATTGAATAAGATATCGAACGATGGGAATTAGTTAGGTCACACATGGCAGAATTGCGAAAAAAACACACAATTTTTTTACAAAACTAGATTTGTTGTTCTTTTCATGTCTGTTATTTCAATCTTAAATCCTCTAGTCTTTTAGACAAATTCTATTGCCCGAATAAATCAAACCAAAAATTGTAAAATAACTTACAAGTATTATGAGATCAAAATAGAGTTAAAAATTTGACCCAATAGTTTTGGGGCGATTTTAAGACAAATAAAGTTAATGGGCATCGTGTACATCTTCCCACCTCATAAGAATATCCACCAAAAATGATAAACTCGTAAATTAATTGACCCCCCAATAAAAGCACATGCTAACTTGTTTTCAAGTGAGGTTATGTTAATTGATGAAAGTCTCATTACTATTGAAAGCCTTTTCCCCAATGTACTGTGAAGACAACAGCTGCACCAGTTAGTGCGTACAGACCAATGAAACAGTTGGGTTTTGCTTTTACCCTCGAGGGTAGGGATTAAGAAGTGGATCAAAGGGAATTAATTAAGGTTAAACCTTATCTCCCTTAATCATCTAACATATTCTAATGTGTTTTATGATAAAGAGGTGACTTTCTCTCGGACTAGCACTGAGAGAAAATGGCTCAAATGTTACATCAGGGCATGAAATATCAACTGGACCCTTGGCCAGAGTCTAGTAAATTAAGCACTGGGTCAGCAACCAACAAAACAAGTCCTACAGTCTTGGGTTTTTCTAAACACACGCATTTCAATTCCAAATCTCCTTCTAAATGTTCAAACAAAATTTAAACTACGCACAAAGTAACTCAGTTTTTTGTACAAAGTATATTTTCTGATCAAGTGAAAGTTCTGATCTACACGACCTACGGTCTAGTGGATACATTATTTTCTTAAAATTCGAGCCCTGACAAAGTTACAACCAGAAACAAAGACTTGTGTGAATTGGTTTACAAAAACATGCAGATGAGGTGGGTTATGACCAACTACATTGGGTCCAAGTCCATACAGTGGTTTAGCAGAAACTGTTGCCAAATAGAAATGATGCCACGCTAAGAGGCTGTGCACAGTTGTCAACATTTGTCACAGTCATACAAAGATGATTGGGGTAGAGGGAGTCAGAGACGATGTATGACTGAACAAGGTGTTTCAAACATTGATTTTTCTAATGGAGGAAACACATCGGAGGAAACTCAGTGTTGAAAAGGAAACTATCGAGAGATACATGTATTGCACTTGCTTAAACTGAGGTTAATTATGCTGTTGGTGGGTTGTTTTTGTTATTTTTGTTTTTTGGGGGGTGGGGGAAGGGGGGGTACTATGATAGCGTGCATCAATACTGACACACCCACACACATCCTGATAAGCACTAATTTAGGAAAGGGTCATCTTAAAAAGTCCTCTCTAAGATCTTTAAGAAGATTTTTAAGATCCGTCATAAACTGCATTTCATTTTGACCGGTACCTCGATTCTGCTAGACAACTCTATGAGATTGGATCTAATGTTTGTACACTGACTTACAAAAACAAACAATCACTGTTAATAACATTAGACAATTTAAGAAATGGTTAACCCTGTAGAGACCAGTCATTTCTGTACCACCACCATGTCCAGACATGGCTAATTAGAAATTTTTTAAGTATAGAATTTTGGCTTTGTTTTATAATTTTAATGTTAAGTGGGAAATATTGGAAAATTTCATTTCAGGACATGACCTTTACTTTTACTTTCTTTGTTGCTGCGTGGAAGGTCAAATCTTGCGGTTGCGAGTTGGTACAAGCCATTTGCAGCCACTATGTTCTCTACAGGGTTAATGAAACTGGACATGAAAACAGAAGTACAGCACAATGTGTGTGAGAGTGTTACATGATTACAATGTTCTATACTAGCCAGATAACATGCATACTACATAATGTACTAACACAACTTTTGTTTTTGTCTGCAATTAATTTTTGGAAATGTACTCAGTTACAAATGCAGAACTTTGCACTTAATTATTAACCCTTATCCATTTGATTTCCATAAAATAGTGCTCATAACAATTAATTTGAGAGATGGATTCGACATGATTCACAAGAATTGATGAGTTTTAAAATGACAATAAAATGAAGTTTTACTTACACTGTGTGGATGAAATAAAGCAGTGCTGTGTCTGAATGGAATACACAACAAATCACATCAAATATACTGTCATTGACATCGCTTACCATTTTGTACTACTCAGTTTGAGCAGACAACTACTGTACACCCAGAATAACAAATTTAAGAAAAATTAGTCTGCTTTCTTGATGAAGATCAAATTGTGCCAGTGGTCAAGGAACTAAAAAACATTCAGATTTGAGTTTTTCACATAATTTTCCTATGGATAATTAGATAGCAGTGTTGTAAATTGAATAAATCGTGTTCCATTTACATGCAGTGCTGTTGCTTACCTCCAAGTTACATACAGAAAAAGTACAGCTCTAAAAACTGCTTCTTGTGACTAGGCCCTAAGACGGGTTAAGCCGAAGGGTTTATTTCTAGACATGAATTGCATCATCTACATTTACATGTGTGACTGTGCCAAGCTGATGCAATGTGAAATTTTATGTCAACATTTTGTGTTCTATAATTTCTGTGACTGTATACACTATTGCAGCAAACTAGTATTGACCCAATTTATCTGACCTCATTATTACAAATTCTTGGTTGGGCCATTTTGGGAGTCAATATCCCTGTGTGTTACACAGTGTGTGAATTTTAGGCTGTACGTGGCGTATACACACTTACCTACAGTGTATTGACCCCCTACATTAAATGGTGAGCGTGGCACATTCGCCGCACGCACGTGACATGCATGCAAGAGGGTCTAATAGCCCTGGAGGCCTATCACTTTTGTATAAATACCACAGTGACACCCTGGATGAGAGGGTCCGTTTCTGGGATGGACAAATTTTAGAGTGTCTTAATTTAAATCTTACCTGTGCTAGAAGCCTAATCTCACCAGATTAATCTCACCGGACAGAAGACATTCTTCATAAATCTTTTTTGTGAAATAATTCAACTCTCAACGTTAAAAATGTTCCTCTTTGTTTGTTCTCTTGAACATGCTTTTCGCAACCACATGCATACACTAGTGTATTAAGTGTACGACGCTCATTTTAATTGTTGGGTGATGCACTGTGTTGAAAGTTTGCAGAAATTTTTAACATTGAGAGCTGAATTTCCCCCCCCCCCCCAAACAAAAATGGATTCATGAGGAATATCTCAAGTCTAAAACCCATCACTAAAAAAGGTCTGCAGCCATGGAATGTAAATTCAGTGAGGTTATAGTAGCTTCTAACAGGTAAAATTTGAATAATGGAGCTCTGAAAATGTTCCGCCCCTCATATTTTGTTGTAGGACTCTGGATCTGTGTACACAGAGGAAGCACCAGACATAGGGCTTGGGGTTCATAGAACATGTACATTTACAGCCAAAGGTTGGACTCAAATTCCACAGCACACACTTAAAAACAAAACAAGAAGTTGTAAACATTCCTGACAAACTGAGTATTACAACTATGGGTATCTTCACCATGTTCACCATTAAGAAAAGTCTTTCCGAAAAAAAAAGCAGAGACATTCTGAAAAAGAGTAACTTTTCTGCAGTACTGAGGGATAGTCAAAAATGTACAACTTTTATTGTCTACTGTCTACTACTGTATTACACTCACTAAATATAGTTTCAACAATCAAGTAGCCTATATAAACATCGTCACCCCAGGTAACATTCTACCAGTCCACAAACCAGTAGGCCCTGCTACATGTATAAAGCTATATTGATTGTTAAAAGTAGCTCCTGCTGCCCACATCTCCAGCACCTTACAATTAACTACCAAAGAATCAATAGTTCATTCCAGTGTAAGATGTGTTGTAAGCTTAATGTGTTGCAATAATTCCTGGTTCCAGGGAATTGGGCTCTTTAACAGCCCTAGATATCCTCTTCAATCTGAGGATCAATATAATCAATCCAAATACCAACTTACCAAGATGTTCAACCAAGGATAAGGTCTAACTATGGAGAAGTAGCGTGTTTGTACATAAACATTAGCTGCAGCCACAACAAAATGATTATGCTTGACATATTTGATATTCCAGTCTTGTAAGGCCGAGGAAATTTTATCATGTCAACGGGCAACTCTTTCATTCTAAAGTAATTTATACTAGTGCTTTTTCAAATCGAGGCACCAAAGCAATGACCAGGGTGCATGGAGATAAGTGTTTCTGTTGCCTTCAGGAAGTATCAGGACTGAATTACTTTAAGACCTGTGAAGAAATTCCTCAAATAAAACACCAATCACATTCAACCGACTGTTCAGAGCAAAAACTGCCACTGCTTCATGTAATCAATCCATGGTGTTACCTGTAAAAATTCTAAGAACCAATCACACCCATTGAGTTTTCGCCAAGTAAAGCGCCACATGTGGAAAAGCAAAAATCCAATCAATTGTTCAATTGTGGTACATACATGTAGGTCGATATCCATCTCTTTGGTTTGTGGAGATAGATATCAACAGATCCCACATATTGGAACCTGATCAGACTCAGATGCCTTGATAACAATTGTTTCAAATTTTATTTCAGCACTTTCAAAAAACAACCTGGGTCAAAGCTAAGCAAATTACTTTTCTCAGCACAGGTATGCAGGAGAATATTTGACTGCACTCTGGACGTCTACACTAGCCTAGTCTACACCCAGCCTGATTCAGTATTTTAGTGGAAATACATGTAGTCCCATGGTAGGGCACAAGGTACATGTATGTATTACAGGCCTGAAATTTAAAATCTTCCCACTAGATCACAGGTCTTGTCACTCGGAAATTTCACTGGACCAGAAATATTATAAAAGACCACAAAAATCATTTGTATTTGCTGAATTTTAAAGAGGTTTAAAATGGAAAGTGTACAAACATTGGTGTCAACTATAAAGGATGTGATTGGAAAAATACTAATTGGCCAAAATCTTTTGAAGATTAACGAACGTATTCAACTTCAGCAAGTTTCATTTCCAAACTTTTTCCTCAAATGTTAAAATATTTCAGGTGCTGTGAAAGTTCTTAACTACAAGACTTGTGGTCTAGTGGAAATTCTATTTAAATTTTATACCTGCTGTTTAGCCTATGTGTTGTTGTTTTGGGTTTTTTTTCTCATAACAAAAAATGTACAACACATTGAACATTTTCTTTGATTGTGTAACAAATTGTCTCAATAAAATTTTTAAATTTGTAAGTTAAAAGACCACTTTTGCAAGGTTCAAAGTTACTTTGGACACTTTGTACCCTGGACACTTCGTGCCTTCTAACAAGACACTTCATACCTCGTACCGATTCTGGATTTGTACCTCGTTTTGAGAGAGTCCTGCCACCAAAGTCTCATTTTGTTGTTTTGGCACACGTATAATTAAAGGAAAAAAAATGAAAATGAAAATTATATATGTTTTGTCTATCAAATTTATAAATACTTGTTTAAAAAAAAAAAAAATTAAATAAAAGTAAATACATCAAATGAACATAAATTTGTATTAACTAAAACAAATACATTAAATGTTTGCCAGAGAAAAAACAATATGCCTACTTTGTTGTTTTGACACACAGGAAATTAAGGGCCCGCTCACATTAAAAATGTACAAAGTGACTTAAATCCGACAGTAGAGGGCCCCCGCTACGGAAGGTACGAAGTGACGCAGCTGACGGTCTGAAATGACTCAGCCAATGGTAAGAAATGGCCAAGGTATGAAGTGATCGAAGTGGCAAAGGTACGAAGTGACTTACATCCGGTAAGCAGGGCCATGAAAACATACCAAGACACCATCAAATCATGGAGTACTCCTACTAAAACTATGACTGAGGTTTGTTCCACTATACCCTTGTAGTAGTAGAACGTACCTTCTTTTGTACTCTAGTCTTATTTTTTTCTAGTCTGGAGTAATATGGAGCTCGCTTGCCAGAGGATGACCAACTGATAAAGGATCTTCTTTATAATTAAGCAAGAACCGAATTTGATGTTTATATAGCTATTATACTGTAGGCATAACTCAATAATTAAATTCAGAAAAATCATTTATTAAGAAAAGAGTCAACATACACAACAATGATCTGAGTCTGACGTTCAGAAATAAACAATTATTAAAATTACAATCATTTTTGACATACACTTTTCTGATGCAGGCTGTGCTGCTGCCGCACGCCGAATTTTCCTCATCTATCCAGGAAAAACCACTAGAAACATTCAAGGAATACTCACATAACAAAGCTTCTTTGAAAAGTAATATCTCAAGAATAACGAGATCACAGCAACCTACTCCGTACTTGCTTGTCCCCTTGAATCCCTTGGTAGAGAGGTGTTTTGTTTTGACGTGTTCCTTCGCTTTGCGACGTTCACATGATGTACTTTGTCATTCGCGGACGTACGGCCGGACGGACCGGACCTTCGATCATCAGCTGCTTGTGTTTAGAACTAGAATTAAACCGAATTATCGTCTTTTAAAACTCGGAATCGAATACACAGATCGGTAGACTTGAGCTAGTCCACGTGTGTTTCAATAATGGTTTCTTTCTAACTGTCTTTTTAATATAATAGCTGTCAAAGTAGAACTCTATATGTTTTCAAAAGTTTTTCTTATTCAGTGAGGAAATTTAAGATGGAAATTTTTGTGTTAGTTTTTCAGGTTTTTTTACTCAATAATAATCAGCCTGTAGGAGTACTTTCATTGAAAGTCAGTCAGCATATAGTTGAAATTTCATAACAACGCCCTAAAAGCTATAAAAATAAATATTTGCCAAATGTTCTTAAAGCTTTGCAAAAGTTTGCATTATTTTTTTTTTCTTTCTCTCACTCTTCTTGGGGGATTCGAGGCGCCTCCCAATTATTTTCAAAAGTACACGTTTTAAGTCTTTTTCTTTCCCGTTCTTTGTTTGTTTGTTTGTTTTTTCTACCTTATTTTCACAATTTATTTTAATTTGATATGTTTTACTCTTTATACTAAGAAGTTCAGTTTATTTCATCCAGGTACGTTCACAGCTATCATTGCTTAATGTTTATCATTTAGACCATAGAGGTAACAAAAGACTCAACTAGTCTACCAGTGTCAGTTTTTCGGGGAATGAAACTAAATTTGTCAACAGGCCCCACTTGCCTGGCGTCTGGATCCGCCCCTTCAAACAACAAGCTCTTCAGTATCGATTCTCAAAAGAATCGAATAGTGGGCATAAGCAGTATGAACTGGAGGATGACAATCTTCTTCAATAACCTTATAATGTGCCGATAGGATTAAAACTTATTTTTATCGTGTATTCAGAAAATTTGTATTGTATTGGCTTTTCTTGTCAATATTTTATATGAAATTAACTTAAGCATGATGACGTCGGTCATCGGTGACTATTTTAATACAAATATTTTCTTTGCTGAGTATAAGATTATAAAGATTTATTGACAAGGATGACAAGATAACGACAATATGAACTTAAAGTATAAGAATGGATAACAAATGGCCATCAATGAATAACATGATTCATTCATCCAAGCTTTGTTTACATGGAACCAAAGCAAGAATCAGAGCTAGATGAAATGCAAGGAGGATACGCTAACACAAAGACTGCTTCTTTCCTGGAAGTCTTGGGTGAAGTTGTTTGGGGCAAATGGGACACTTCAGAGAACTATCAATCAATCAATCAATCAATCATAATACGTTTATTCAATGTTGCACAAATCACAGTAATACAAAGTGAATAATACAGAATGCTAAAATATGGTCAAAATGAAAGTACATATACATTTTATAAAAGTCATAAAAAAGTGAACTTTAAGCAAAAGGCAACATCTAGGTCCAGGGAGAAGCAATAGCTTTTGTTCCCCAGCCTATGGACGAACAGACAAAAGAGACAGACATACATGAAAAGACAGGACATAACGGGTGTAAGAC
>CM021526.1:840802-862450 GCA_010994315.2 Pisaster ochraceus | reverse complement strand
AGGAGTTGAAACAAGCAGGTAAAACATTATTCATATATTTATACATAAATTTTCCTAAGTTAAAATAATAAAGGTCAACGAATTTTAACAGTTTTAAAATATCAAAAAGAGGCCCAGGAGTGCTCACAATAGTCAGCTTTAGAAATGACCCGAACTGCACTTTTCTGGAGAGTGAGCAGTTTGTTACATTTAGGAGTTGGACTACCCCCAAGTCAAAATTTAGTAATTAAGATAGGGTAAAATATCACCCCCTACTTGGACCACACTCCGCCAGCATAGCCAAGGGGGGACCTAGGGGGGCACGTGCCCTATCAGGTGCCCCCATGAAACAAAATCGCGATAGTGCTCACAAAAAGAAAAAGAAATAGAAGAGAGAAAAAAGAAAGAGTAAAATGCAGGTTGGTATAATCATAGAGTTCTCTATGGTATATTCAAAATGTAGTGAACAATTGCAATCAGAATCAATACAGCAGCCATAAAATGCCATAAGAGGATGGTGACCCTCTGCAGTGTTCCCCTTCCAAAATAAAAGCACCCCCCCCCCACATTAACAAACCCATTCCCCCTTAGCCCCCACTTAAAAGCAACACCCCCCTGTGCCCCCTCCCCCACTACAAAAAAAAAAGTCCTGCCTACGCCATACTGTTGGACCATCATGAGTGTGCCCTGTGGTTATCTGTTCTCGATCCTTTTCCCTTTCTTTTCAAGGCCGGCTCCCACCTAATCCAACATCCAACCTCCCCTTCACATGAGTGTGTTAAATCCAACAGAAGACTTTTGAGACAGCAGTGGGCATCCCACTCACTCTGGTCCCTTTCTATTGTTCTCGGGTTCAAGTAGTCTATGGTTTGCTGAACTCATAAGTGATTGAGGAATATGGTGAAAATATACAGTCAATTTAGGTTCGAATGGTTCCATCATCACAAACAGATTTAATACAAACAAAATGGAGTTTTATTTGGAACTGAATTGGCGTGCCATACTTGTGTAGACAGCTTTCTTTGCATGGTATCTGTTTTCACAACATGTGTTAAAGTTCTTCTGCAGCAAAGCACATTGGGTCCAGACTAATGTCGTAAATAACTAAGAAATGACTTCATTAATTTTATTTGAGCAGTGAGCCTACACTAACTTTAAATGACTTCAGAATCGCAATAATGACTTCACTTTCTACTCAATCGACGGCCAGTATTCTTCTTCTGGAGGAAAAACCGGTAAATTCCTTCCTCCATGGTTGTGGGAAAATCAAAATATCAAAATTATGGCATCTTTGATTGGAAAAGACCGCCACCCTTTTTTCACTTGATAATGATTGAATGATAGTCTGATAGTGATAGTTGATTCTTTTTACTTTAGTAAAATTTTCCAAAATTAGCATCGTTACCCTCTTTGTGTATAGTATAGTAACTATTACAACTAGTAGTACGTATACAGACATGGGATCACTAGTACTTAATACTAAAATAGTAGCACTAAAATACTTAATAGTAGTAGTTAAGTATTTTTCATTAGTTTGTAGTACCAGACGTTGATGCAGATACGTACATTTGTAATTGTACGGCCAGTGTCAAGCACAACTACAAAGGGTGGCTGAGTAGGAAGATGTCAAACTTCTTGACTCAGCTCAGCCTTTTTTTGATGTATTTCAAACAGAAGACAATTCTAAGTAATTTGACGATTGAATATAATGGATAAAATCAGTCAAGGCCAAGGGGTTCCAGAGTAAGTTCGGACAATATTCATTGTGTTCGTTGCACTTTCTCAATTGTAAAAATGGTAAAACCTTTAAAATTAAATTAAGACAAAACGCACTGTTTATTCAAGTGAAAAAGTAGTAAACAAACTGTTTGGGGCATAACTTTGCATAGGAAGTTTATTACTTTCCAATTTTTTCACATCCGATAGTAATGAAAAATAAGTTTTCAATAGCTGAGTTTGAGAATTAACCGACACTAACTATTTTTAATTGTCATGGAAACAATGTGATGTCAGTAAGCCCGCCCTTCTTGTTTGGTTATCTCTGGTGCCCTGCCATCTTGGTCGGTTCTCCGGCGTATCAGTGGTGGATGTAAATCAATGACTGTTTAACAGCACACTGGTTACAGGCGTCGCAATGAGTGCGCAGGTTCAATAGACCATTCTTTTACACCACCCGCCTGAATGCAACCTGCCCCGCAGAAGTTAAGTTGCTCATTATTGAACTTGCGCACTTGCTGCAGCGCCTGTAAGTTCCATATTTTTTACATAAATACATGACAGACAACTTAAATTTTACTCTCTCCAGAGTTTTATCCCTCTGTTCCTTGCATTAACGCACATAAAGGAAAGGTGTGTTTTGACCGTGAGTACTTAAATCGGACCCTGAATACATTTTCATATGTGGATGAGGGAAATGTTGGATAGAAATTAATAGAATGCTGTCACACATTTCGCAACCAACTGGTGTTGTACCCAAGTCACTTTTGCTCAAGTTATACGCTGAAAGAAAATTTTGCTTTGCATGGAAAATATTCATAATTCATTCGCGGCTTATCTTCAAAAAAAAAATGCATTAAAAACATTTTGAAAGGTTCCAAAATGTTGGCTGACAATAAAGACAAAATTCTTTGATTCTGGAAACTTGTTAATGGTCAATGCAATAAGGGTTGTTGGCTTCTAACCCTCCCAAATCCATCAAAAACCTGTTAAGGAAGTTTTCTGGTTACAGAGGGTTGATATCTGTAGGTCCAAATAACAATTGCTTAGCACTGGGCTAGGCATAAATGTACCAATCTAAATTAAATCTGTACATTCTGGTGTGGAGTGACATTAGAGTGGAGTATTGTGGAAGATTGAGGTTGCCAGTGGACAAGTGGGCCTGTGGAAGGAGTAGTTGTTTTAATGGATACATTTATTGCTGATCAATACTCAATAGCATAATCGACAAATTGATTGATGTTCCAGGCACAGGCTCCAGCGACAGATGTGGATAACATCTCCCTGGGTATAAAGAAACCAAAACGAGTAATCCATTTCAGCGATGGTGTCGTGGAGGAGTATAGCTCTGATGAAGAAGATGGACCCAAGAATGCCAATGTAGTACCATCTGTCGACCCTGTAAGTCAGACATTTGACTGGAAGTAAGAAACTTCCACATTGGGATCTTTTTCCACCATCCCTCTCCCAAAGAGTTGCTGTGCCCAAATTGCTCACTTTCTTACAGAGCTGCCAAACTTCCCTGAAAATTAACCAATCTTTCCATGTTGTAAGGAACAAACTTCCCTGATTAACCAATCTTTCCATGTTGTAAGGAACAAACTTCCCTGATTAACCAATCTTTCCATGTTGTGAGGAACAAACTTCCCTGATTAACCAATCTTTCTATGTTGTGAGGAACAAACTTCCCTGATTGCAAGATGCAAATGTTGGCAGCTCTGCACTTATAGTTACATTTCTTTTCTCTGAAAAAAAAGTTACGTAAGGTTTCCAAATTCAAAGTAAGGTGTCGAAAAAAGAATAATTCAAACTATATTTGGTACCACAAATCTGCCCAATACAGATTTACAAAAAAATAGTTAGTGGCCTGACGTTTCGACCCTAGCAGAGCCTTTCTTGAAGGCTAAGTACAGATTTACTAACATCCATTGGAAATCGACAACTTTTCATTGTATTAAAGTAATCTATGACTATCTTATTGATGTTCCTTTTCATATTGGTAGAAAACGCTGGCTTGGATTCCATATCTGTGGTACTACGCAGTTGTAGCATCAACAAAGACCCTGGGAGGTAAGCAGTTTGCTACTTAGTTAAATTTGTAAAACAAAATTTAAAATTATTTTCAGTAATTCCAACTTGGGGAGGGTTTGAGTCTTTGCAAGGGGGAGGGGGGTGATATTAAACTTACAGATACGTACATCTTTGGGTTCTTTCAAGAGTACATTCGCTAGTTTTCAACAAACGACCCATACAACCAATATTTGTAAAGTTCATTATTTTTACTGATCTATCAAGGATTTTGTACCTTACAATTAACACAGTATAATAATAATATTGTTACTCAGTTCTTATATAGCGATGATCTATCTACAGGTTTCTCAAAGCACTTATTGTTTTAATGACAGTGTGCGGATCAATTCTTTACTGTAAGGCCCATTCATATCACATTGTAAGGGATTACGCAAATTTAATAAAAAAGTGTATTGGGCTTTTTTATATGCATTTCACAACACAAAGGGCTTTATGTCCCATCCAAAGGACGAAGCAATATTAGTGTCTTGCTCAAGGACACCGGTGCTATGACTGGGAACCGAACCCTCAATTGTATTAAACAATTTCAAATTACTTTTCAAACTCAGCCAATCATGCATCTTAACATCAAGAAACTTCCTCGTATAAAGCATGTAAGACTTTCTTCTTGGATTTAATTATTGATGTGGATTGAAGAATACAATTTATTAGTTTCAATCTGAAAGCTCACTGATTATAAATAAAGGTCATACCAGTAGTCCAGTACCAATCCTCCAGAAGAACATTTCTCTAGATCTAGATCTTTCTCTTTGCTCTAGATTTCTAAAAAACAATAACCTTTAATTCAGAAAAAATTTGTAAAATGGTATCAGTTTTTCTTTGCAGTTTATGTACTTGATATTTGAAATATAAAGTCGTATCCCCAGGTCGTATTCGTAAACTTGGGTGTGATCCTTGGCCATGTCGCAGTTACAGGTTGTATGGCTTCTGACTGGCGGCTCCGGACAAAGATATTGACAAAATATGGAGACTGCCAACGTAGGGCTAGATGGCTCAGTTGGTAGAGCGCCTGCAGGCTAATCCAGAGGTCGCGGGTTCAAGTCCTGCTCTTGTCAATTTCTCTTTGTTCAACCCATAATTACTTAAAATTTACCCAGTCAGTTCCTCTTGTGGTTCATTACTTTATATTTGAAATAAGCCCCATACCCTTAAGGCGACCCCCCTTCCTTTTCTTTGTTCATCTTAAAATTTATTTTAAAATACTAAAACAGTGAAATGATTTTATTCCAGCATGTGATTTCCTTGGTGAGAAGTTAGCTTTCTTTCTTGGGATCACCTCACCAAAGTATCAGTATGCCATCAATGAGTACAACAGATTAGAAGAAGATGTAAGTAGATTTAATACAAAGGGCTGCTTAACTGCACAAATTTGCTAAGCACAGAAAAATATTGCTTAAAGGCAAAGTATGCCTTTGGTTTTTGGATTTGTTTGATTGTTTTAATCCTATATAAATGTAGATATTTACCACAAAACTAACCTGTGAAAATTTCATTTCAAAAGGTGTTGTGGTATTGCTGAAAATCTAGAGCAGTTATGTCCACAGAGGAAGAATAATCCGTGATTGAAATGCACAATCTGAGAGACATTTCTTGGATTGAAATATTTTTGAATTCCTCTGTCTAAAACCACATTCCTTCTGAAGGGAATTGTTTCTCAAAATGTTATACTTTATCAACAGCTGCAGAGCTTCTTACCTTATGAGTTTTTATGGTCATTATTTTTTGGAGTAATTGCCAAAGATATACCCCTCCCTTTAACGGAAATAAGGTCCCGTCAAAATAGTATGTATGTTGTAATGTGACTGTTTCCCCGCACATTTTTGCTTTAACGACAAAATTTATGAAGTAGGGCCCTGGTTGGTAGGTCGCATATTTGGCTCGCGCAAGTTTGAAACTTGTTTAGGATATTTTGAAACTTAAGCGCGCAAGTTTGAAACTTGTGTAGGATAGTTTGAAACTTAAGCGCGCAAGTTTAAAACTTGTGTGAAGATCTGCTAAGCACTCAACATGGATACAAATTCAAAGCAGAGTTGAGGTGAGCTGAGGTTGAATTGTCAGATACGCTCTCAAATTGTACAGATGTCAGAAAGGTATTTGTAAATGGGAACGAAAGAGTGGTGACTGAGTCTTAAAGCCCATTTAAAACCTTGCAGGGATGCGATTGTGGGATAAAGGACCTCGCCTTCAGCTCAGATATTTTCTTGACTGGCCATGACCCTGTGGTTTTAAACGGCCGTTGAAGGCCTTGACTTCTACTCTGTTCTTCCTTCGTTATATTGCACACAAACAAGGTTCCTAAAGATATTGTAGCTCTGCACCGTCAGGTTTGTGTACATTCAGGGTTATAGTAATCATCAGTTATGCTTGTGTAGTTTGAACTGCGAGTGTTCTATAAAGGCCATTTGCCCACTGACACAACACTTTATCGATAATTTTATCAAATCAATTGTGTTTTTGACTGTTTGACTGGTTTTATGATTGACAGGAGAAGAGGGAGTTGGACCAAGAGCAAGCAGATAAAGAAATTCATAGAGAGAGGGTAGCAATCAAACAGGCTGATAGAGTATATGCTGAGACAACGATGCCTTACACTGCAGCCAACCCAGGCCTGGGTACAGACTTGTAGATGGTGCACATAGCCTAAGTAGAATTGGAAACTGGAAAGCTTTGTGGGTACAGTATCTAAATATGGTTGTTCTGTTTGAATGGATGGCTCTGGCAGTGGCTTCACTGCAAATGTATCATTTCAATAATGTCTCTGCAGCCAACAGCCCTAGCTAGCCGTAGCCCAATATACTTGTCTGGGAGACTGCCTTGCCTCGCCAATGATTTGTGGTTCTAAAAAGAACTAGTGGTATAAAACTTGAGGTTTGGATCAGTGTGCTGTGATTGTCTTAAGAAAAAGGGCTTGTTAAAACATTAAGATGTTACACTTCTGGTGTTTTCTTAATCACTGCAGCTCAATAATTAGATATTTAGATGGTGTTTCTACAAACCTTACCTTACTATTGCTCTCGTTGTCATAGCTGTACCTAAATTGTGTATCCTTACTCTACAGCCAACCGGTGTCCAAATTTATTATGTACTTAGTGCAAACGAATTCCCTAAGCACAGAACAATATTGCTTATCAGAAATAAGTGACCAAAATGCCATAAGTGTACATCATTGCAACTGGCCCCCTGCTCATTTTTTGCTGAACAGAAAAAGTTGCTGAGCATTAGTTTATGCTTAATTGGTTGTCAATCAGCATACAAATTATGCTTATTTCTGAAAACATTTCTTAGCACAATGCTAGGTTACCAGCCTCAATATTGCATGATGCATACTGTCTGTGACCGCTATGTTTCACTTATAACATGTATTATTAGTTTACCAAACAAAATGAAATTGGACCCAGAATATCAAACTGTTGAGAAGAACATACATTCCCTCATTTTGTATCAAAATTCATAGATGTTTTTAAAATTGATCGATCGTAAAAATATATAGATTGATTGATCTATTGATTGATGTATTTCTGCAGATGAGTTCCCCCTGTCCGGTGTCCCTCCCCCACCCCAGATTTATTTGAAGAAAGATGGGTTCTTGAAACCCAATGATTTCTGAGTTGTTTTCTGGGCAGGGGAGCCGTAACTTGGGATTTGTATTCCATGGTTAGCTTGGTTTCATTGTGTCAGGATTAATAAATACATCATTCTATGTTGAACACTCTGCTTGTATTCCTGTAACAAATTATTACAAATAAGTAAATGACAAATTGAAAACTGTTTAAAATGAGGAACACAAATAATATACAAAATGAACATAAAGGAGAGTATATAAAATCTCCATAATTTGATCGCGTGGTTATAAATTATTGCACTGAAACTGTAATATTATAAACTTATTACTGATACAAATGAAGTGTTAATTTTAATCAACAAGTTTGGATGGGCTGTACATGTACACAGTGATCAGTTTGTGTGAAGGTTTTGCTTTCAAACTATTTTGTTTGGCTTCAATTTGTGTGTGCAATGGGACACTATTTGGGAGGCCAAGTGGCAGCGGAATTACCAGGTAAATCCAGTGTTCTTGGATTTGTCAGCATGCTCCAATCAAAACAATGGGAAATTACCTGGTAGGTCTGTTGCTCATAGTGTCTGTTTTGCTCACACAGCTTTTTTTATACATTTTGGAAATAATCCTGAGCAAATGCTCTTTTTACTTTTGAAATATACATTATATTTATTTCATTTTATATTTATTTAATGTTAGGTAGATCTGGACACTCTGCATGTTGGAAATACAATCTGAGGTAGCAGAATGGCAAAGGAAGTGTTAGGTTGGCCATAAAATGAGTAAATGATCCGAATTTCAGGCATGATATTTTTTCTACTTTAGTCTGACTTCAAATTTCTTTGCCCAGAGAAATTCTGATTAAATAGCCTGAAAATGTGTCTACACCATGAGTACATGTAGGTCAGCCCTTGAACTCATTCAGATGCTCCTACTTATTTCTAAGGACAAACATCATGCCTGGTATTACCAACTTGATGTTTTGATTGGTGCGTTTAGATCATTCTTCCATGGTGCTACCTTTGTGCAGATATTGATTTTTGATTTTTGTAGCTTTTGTTCAATAGACCAACCCACTAAGCTAAGCCCACTACCATAGCAACCGCCTAGCAATGGTGTACGTATAGGTAGTGTGTTATGTCTGTAAAGCATCATGCCAAACACACAATGCAAAACTAATGGTGGATAAATGGCCTACATTTTCAGGGGTTTTAATATGTCAGATTTTTGTTGTATTTTGGGGAATGCATTTGCATGGTGTGAATGATTAATTGAGTTGAATTGAATTGGTCTAGTCATATTGTACGCATTGAGTGCTTGACAGAGTTAACACTCCGTTTTATATTTTTGTAGTTTTTTTAATAGGGAAATGGAGGGTGGAATTTTGGTCACAATTTGTTTTTGTAATTTTATTTCATCTGATAACTGACTAAAAATGTAATCTTGCAGCACATGGGCAACATGTTGGTGATAGACCCCTTGCATTGGCCGCCATTGCTGAGATCAAACAATGGAAACTTGCACTCTCAGCCAATGATAGGGCTTCCTTTGACCTCAGTGAGGCGGTGTTTGAGCTTGTGATGTCATATGCAAGTGGTTTATTGTCATAGACCAGTATCAGCAATTTATGTAACCTAAAGATAAAATGACAAGTCTGTGAAAGCTCAATCCATTGCCGGAGTAACGAGAAAATAGTGAAAAGCACCATTATAAATTTTCACCATTTTCAAACATCAAGTTTTGGTCTTGTGAGATTAAAAATAATTGTTTAACTCATTTCTCATAAATTATAGCATTTCAGGTAAAAAATATGACAAGGGAAAATTTCCACCGGGACTATCTTTATACTATGTGAATTATATGTTTATCTGTGCACATTTATGTTTTTCATCTTTACCAATGTCAAGCACACCCTTAAAGGAAAACAATTGTTTGCCTTTGTGTAAACAGAGAATGAGAGTCACTGATGGTCAATCATCAAGTTGCTGCTTTATAGACAAGAATTGTTAATTATCGAAATAATTTTATTTCATTCTGAAAGCTCACTGAATATGAAGTTTATTCGTTGCTGCAATTGATATAAGCCCTGCAGTAATGTGCACAAATTCTCTTACCTAACGTTCGATGTTTACTCCCTCTTTTTTTCTTCAAAATATGACAAATTTCATCAAATTTGTCAATGAAATGTGCACAGGTTGTTTGTATGATGTGTATAATGAATACACTTTCCCTTGCAAGCAATTTTGTGTGATAAATTAAATGATGTTCTGTTTTGGGTTTTTTTGTTTTCTATTCTGTGAATGTATGAGCACCGGTTGTAAGAGACTTTTGCTGTTTACTTTGTTCCTTTTTACTATGTATTTTGTTTCCAATGTTTCTCACCCTTACGCTTTTTATTAAATATTTTAAAGTGCAATAGTGTTAAACACATGCACCATTTTGTTGTACATTATTCAGTGCCTTAATTTTCAACTTTAAGCTTTTATTTATAGTTTATATGAAATCAACAATGTGTGTCATTGAAATCTACGGTTATTCTAACAATTTATAATTGTTGATTTCTTTGGCTTTTCATGATTCCATCAGAATTATGTTCAAACCTGATCGGCCCTGTGAAATTTAAGAGTGATTAAAAAATATGCAAAACAATCCATTGTATGTTTGTTTTTAATAGATGTTAATTTTGCATCAGGGATAAACAATATTTTTTGGTTATTGCCCTTACACCGGTGTGTATTAAGCACTATATACGCAGTCAAAAGCCATTCAACCTGTAACTGCCGTGTAGCCAGGGATCACACCCAAGTTTACAGTTTAACCTGGGAAGCGGCAGCAGAGGGATCACCTTGAGGGGACGTGACTTTGTATTTCAAACATCAAGTAATGAACCACAAGGGAAACTGGGTAAATTTTTTATAATTTAGGGTTGAGCCCCATCATGTGAATTCGGAGGTTGGAAGTCCTACCCTAGTCAATTTTCCTTTGTTCAACCCCAAATTATTTGAAATAAAAAGTCCCACATGAATGGTAACACATTGTGAAACAGCAGCTGACGGGTTTCTTTTTGATCCAAGTTGGGTGTGGTTTTTATTTTTTTTTATTTTGCCAAGGTTATTTTATGACAGTTTAAAGACTGAAAAGGTGAGGCTGCATAGCAACACATTGGTGTAACCAGCAAGAGGGAAGCAGGGGACGGAAGCTCAGAATCACTTCCTGTTGCTTATCCCCTCCCCCGATTGAATTTTTTTTAATGCATAATTAATGAATGGTTCGATTAGAATCATACATCAACAGCACCCTCCCCAAATGGTCCTTTCAAGTCAAATAATATTTTTGGTAGATGGGAAACCGACAGAGGGCGCTATATGATAAACTCATGTAGAAATCTGCGGTGTTTTGTTCGTGCTTGCGCTTGTATGTAATGTGTGTCGTACGTGAACTGAATCGAACTGAATCTACCACTCCAGTCCAGTAGGACGGGCCCAGTTTTCATTAACTTTTAACTTTTACTTCTCATCTAAATTCTCGAGTGAAATTTGCCATGGACGACAATCAAGTTCAACCTGATATCGTAGGTGATCCAGATCAAGAAATTGAGGAACTCACAGGTAGATTAAAGAGGATATTTGTTGGGGGAAAATGGGTCAACCTTTGGCTTTTCAGGCTGGCTCACTGAGAGAGCTCAGCTCAGCTGTGTTTTGTGCATTACATTACACAGCCTGTATGTTGCTAATCTTTAGATATTATCTGTTCGCAAAACATTCACTCTGTCTGTAGGTGGGGGGTTGCGGGGGGGGGGGAACTTGAATACTAACAGCAGCAATCTGAAGTTATGTTGTCTAATTTGAATAAAACACACTTTCTGACTTCAACTGTTTTTCTGTCAAGAATAATTAGTTAGTAATTTTAGTATTATTGACATTAATTGAATATTCTAACCTTCTTTAATTATGTTTAAATAAAGTAGACCCAGTATCAGTAACTAGGGCACTGTACTCCTTTTTTCGAATTTTTCATCTTCGGCTAGTACGACCAAAGATGAAAAATTTGAAAAAAGGAGTACAGCGCCCCAGTTACTGGGTCTAACCTTTAAAGTTTAATTATTATTATTATTTTTTTTTTTTACATTACTAACTGGGAAGATTAGTTTTTAGAATTATTTTGTTCTTCAAAATGATATTTCAAGGGGAAAAAAATAACATATTAATATTACTTTGGGGGAAGGAAGTACTAGTTTTTTAAAGGAATGAAAAAAAAACAGAAAAAAAAACTTGTCCCTTTATGGGCTCCGTAGCAAGGGGATTCGATACAATCCCACAGGATAAGATTAACCAAACTTACTTTTAAAGTATAAGAATGACGTATGTGCAAGATCCAGAAATGAAGTATAGTTAACGAATTGAAAATAAAGCTTTTGTTGATTTGTGAACTTTTGTCAACAGGTATGGCACGTGATGAGGCAATCATCGCCCAACAAGAACGTATACAAAATGAGGTAATTGATAGAATTGAAAAATTGGCGATGAATGTACCCTAAATGAAAACTGAAAAAAATAAATAAAGATTTTCTAATCCCTGCGGGCAATATTAATAATCTGTTGTATTCTTCACTAATTAAATAATTTCCTATCGGTCTATGACCGCCCTGTAATCTATTGTGTAAAGTATATGGTCAGTGATGACAAATCTCTGCGCAAATTTGAGGAGCTTGAACTGCTGGGCCAGGCCTGGTTATTCTCAGCATGGTTGGATTCATTAGGTGAGTATTGAAATGATTTGACTTCATTGCTGAGTTGACTGGGTTCTGGATGTCAGTAAGTCGAATATAGCTTCACTGATGACAGTGTATTGAGATATCTGAGACCATCTTCTAGATGAAGGAAATTCACTAGATTAGAATTCAATGTTTTAAAGTTCTTGCTGTAGACATTGTTCAGACTTGTCTATGTCTGGGAGAGGTTTAGAGAACTTGTTTTTGTGTTGAAACTGACGCTGTAATTTATTGATTATGTCTTAATTTGACCGATAGCAGAATTCCCTGCAACTCCTGCAAGATCCCATCAAAACAGTATTAGTGGAGCAGTTAAAGCAATCAAGTGCGATGCTCAACATGTTTGCAATACAGGCAGCCATGGC
Source organism: Pisaster ochraceus (assembly GCA_010994315.2). Lineage (NCBI taxonomy): Eukaryota > Metazoa > Echinodermata > Asteroidea > Forcipulatida > Asteriidae > Pisaster > Pisaster ochraceus. Next base: position 849,972 of record CM021526.1, on the reverse strand, counting down.
TTCAGAGTTGTGGGGTATTCTGCATATCAGAGCATTATTTATAGATTCTATAACATACACTGCAGAATCAATTATATGCAAGCAGTCCAACACCTATCATTCACAGTTTGAAGCTTTTACATCTTTTACATGCCTTCAAACACAGGGCAAGTTAGCACTCTAGTCAATGTATACCTCTAGAGTCAGACTGTATAATGACTTGTGACATTACATTACAAGGAAACCCAAAGCCTTTTCTTGTGCCGTTTTGAAATCATTATGTCACAGAATCTTGCCTATTTTCAACTTCAAAGCTGATGATTTCATATTCACTACCTTATGGAGACCGAGAACAAAACAGAAAAGGGAAAACAAAGGGTCTCCATAGGGAAATTCTAAAGACTGGGTTGCTCCACAAGGAATTTGTACAAAGTCTATGGGAGGTTCTTAACTACAGGGACAAAGGAAAGAACAAAAGATGTCTCCACAGGGATGCAAAAAATAGAATGTGTGTGCGTTTATGTGTAATTTTAAAAAATCAATGGTATTTCTTATGACAGAAGCTGATTTTGAAAAGAACTTGAGAGATTGCAAAATGTGAAAAGCAAGTCAACTTTGCTTCTTCATATAAACAACCTCGAAGAACAACTAGTTTATTGAATTTCCTATGGGTTTCTGGCAATGATTAAAACCAGCTATGAACAGGTTGGCAGGCACAGAGAGCTCGGCAGCAAATTAACCTAACATATTTTTTATGGAGATGGCAGTGTAAACTTTTTATTAACTTGAGGAAAGGTGACACAACTCAAAACTTGACGATCACATTTGATGAAAATTTCCTAAAAATCTAAAAGATAAGAACTAATTTATTATAAAATTAAATTATTGTTATTGTTCACACCAAATCAGGTTTCAGTTATTTTAAAAGTATGTGTTTCATTTGATTTTGAATTTCCAGATCAAGGAAAACAACCCACTTGTTAGTCAGAGGTACCCAATCAGCGTGTTATGTGAGGAATACCTAGATGATCAAGTGTACAGAAAAAAGATTGATGTAAGTAAAGACCAGAAAGATGTGAACCCAACGTGCTTTCATTATAATTTATTACAATCAAATTGCATAAATGTGTCAAATGTGTCATAAATGTGGCTTCAACTAAACACCTGCTTATTGTTCATTACAGAGTTTGTTATTCAAAGAGTCTAACGAACCCTGAACGGTCTCTAACTGTTACGAAAAAGTACATGATTCGTAATTATCCAAACGGATTAATTTCAATTGGAAACTCTCTGATTATAAAGTTTGTAATTGTACCATATTTCTGTCTGGAAATAGCATTTGAAGACTCCAAATCTCAAATGCTTATTTTAGTTGATGTAATGGACCTTATGCAATGAGGTCATCATGCCTCTATCTTACATGTCAAACGATGATGAAACAATGGAAAAGGCACGCCTACGCTGTGCACGGGATAGTAAAATAAGCAACCTTCTCTTGACCTCTACTCAAATGACGTCATGTGCTTAAGGTCTGTCGAAATAAGCTTGTATCTGAACAAGTACTAAATTCCTGACATAAGATAAATCTTTGAAGACTGAATTGGAAGATTCCCTCAGGGCTGATGACAAAGATCTGTTTTTGACCTGCCATGATATGTCAGTTTTTTCCATGATTTCCTGAGTTTCCTTTCTAAGAACTCTCTAAATTGAAAGAGGAACAATAAAGTCAAGAATGTTGAAACTTTCAATAGCCTCTATAGCATAGCAATGGTTTTATAAATAAAATATCAGCTGCTGCATACGTTTATGCATTCCCAACTGGACCAGTTGTCTATTACATCAAACCGTAAAATAACTTTTGAGCACAGGGATTGATAAGTCAGTCTTGTTATCTTGCAGGATTTATCCAGACAATATTCTCACATCAGGAAAACAAGGGGAGATGGTAACTGTTTCTTCAGGGCATTTGGCTTTGCTTATCTAGAAAGACTGCTGACAGATAAACGAGAGCTTCAAAGGTGAGTGGCAAGTATTTTTACTTTTACTTATTCTACTTCTATTTTCGTCAAAGCCTGTTCAGCAACTGGATGAGAGAGGTGGTGCATACTGCTGCTGTTGGTAATGGAGATATGCAAAATTGAACAAGCGGTAAAGTCTGGATTGAACGTTGTGTTACCTCTTTGTTGTATATCTTTAGAAGTAATTGTGTCTTATTTGTAACATTTGTTTCTCTGTCATTTGTTTCTCCTACTTAGATTTAAAGCCATCGCAGAGCAGAGTAAGGCCCAGCTTGTAGACCTCGGTTTCCCTTCATTTACCATCACAGACTTCCATGAAACAGTAAGCTCGCTAAAATAGATTTACTGCAGTATCTCAGGATCCCTAGCTATACATCAGTTCAAGTTTGAATAGCTTCTGACTGGTACCCCCGAACAAAGATATTGACAAAATAGGGAGACTTCCATCATCAGGGCTAGATTGCTCAGTTAGTTGAGCGCTGGCACTTTCATCTGGAGGTCGCAGTTTAAAATCCTGTTGAATTTTTCCTTGTTCACCCTAAAATTAGGTTTATAAGAACCTTAAATTCATATTTTCTCATTATCAATAATGTACCTCACCTTAAAGAGGGTCCAAAGTGCTGATCTACTTTGTAATATATTTGTATCCACAGTTCATGGAGGTAATTCAACAAGTTGAGCAGCAACCTGAAGTGGATGAATTGGTGGATACATTCCAGGATCAAGGCATCAGTGACTACATCGTAGTTTACTTGAGGTTATTGACCTCGGGTCAACTCCAGAAGGATGCAGAGTTTTATGAGAATTTTATTGAAGGTGGGAAGACAGTCAAGGAATTCTGCCGCAGGGTAAATGGAAGCAATTCTATTTTATTATTTGGGATTTGAATAATTTGTCGGTTGATTCGGGTTAAAGGTAGGGGCATTGTTTGGTTTTTGTCAAATTATGCTGATTTATAGACAAAATTATCAAGAAAGGTAAAATAAAAGTCACATGTGAAAGTTTCAGCCGAATATAGTGTCTGCTTGTTGAAAAAACAGCAAAAAAATGTCACCGTGTTTTCATCAAGAGCGTCAAATCTGTTCATGTTTAGCAAGGTGACAGCGGGTACCAACTGCATCTCTGGCTGCAGCATTCACAAACGGACACCATGGATATTTGAATCTCCCAAATTCACCTTGAGGTGGTTTTGGGAGATTCCAAATTTGTTGACATACTTTCACTGATTTGTCATCAATGGGGGCATTGCAGATGAAATCATTTCACAGGATGCTTACTACCATTACCATCTTTGTAACAAGGAGGCTTTCGGATAGAAGTTACACAAATGTTTTTGGGGGCATTACCAAAGTATAACCCTGTTCTTGAAGTTTTGATTCAAAGCGACTAAGATTTAAATATAAGGTGTAACCAAAACTCGGCTATTTCTGATGAAATTAACATAGCAGGGATGTATGAAAATCCATCAAATCCTAACAACGGAAATTGTGAAATTTATTCAACAGTGAATCATAATTATGACTTGTACTACCCTCCAATGCTCAAGATTCAGCAAACCTATGAAAGCAAGAAACACTCACCCATACATTTTGCAGTTACAACTTAGGGTTGATTGCAAAAAATAGCTGTGCATTCTGCTTAGAAACCAAAATGTCATGCGATAAAAAATTAGAAGTGATTTAAATGGCATGTTGTCTCAACCCTCGCATAGTTTTTCTCAAAGGCTTAATATTTGCATTTTACAGGGTACCTTGCACACGCCAAATTATAACATAAATATTTGTTTTGTTAATGATTTTATTAACAAGGAAATAATTATTCTTGAACAATATATTTCTTTGAGACTCTACAACAGTAAATAGAATGAGCCACACATGTTTGTATTAACATTTCCCCGTATCTGTTTATTAACACAGGAGGTTGAACCTATGGCGCAAGAGAGCGACCATATCCACATCATTGCCCTGACCTCTGCCCTGGAGGTCGGAGTTCGGGTTGTCTATCTAGATCGAGGGGATGGAGGCAAAGTTATCCCTCATGACTTCCCAGAAGGTTGTACCCCTCAGATTGTTCTTCTGTATAGACCTGGACATTATGATGTTCTCTACCCTCTCAAAGGATCATAAAACAGTTAAATGAAATAGTTTCCTGTCCTCTAAAAATAGTTAACCCTCCTACTTACCATTACATTTGCCAATGAGTCGATCTATTATTCAAAAAGCATTTAACTGCAAGGTTTGTGTGATGGAAAATCGGTGTATAGAAGTATCTATGTACTGTGTAGATGCGTTCACCATAGTACCATATTGTAGGTCGGCATATTTTTTGTTTCATCCAAAAACCATATGGATGATGTTGAATGGTCAGAGAGTAGGAGGGTTAGGTTGATCTTACTCCATGTATTGATCTCTTTAAGATGATGTGTTGGCCCTGGAAAAAGTAGGTTGGTTTGTTCTCAACATGTCAACCAGTGTGCTGTAATGATGTAAGAATTGCAGCAGGATAACGACTGTTATTTTGGTTGTGGGTTTTATCTTCACACCAATGTGTGATATGCTCGATGGTCTAGTTGTAAGATTTTGCTCTAGAATGTGGGGGTCGTGGGTTCGAATCCCAACAGAGAAACCTCTTTTTCTGCAGGACTTGGGAAAGCACCGAGTGTAAAGTGCTTGCCATGCAACCATGTAAGGAAAAAGCTAAAATAATAATCAGTGTGTTCAAGTCAACAACAGGAGACTGAATGGAAGTTTAGAGAAGTAGTCCAAACTGGTCAAACCTTCAAAGCTCTTTATAGATCTGCCACCTCTTTTGAAAGAGATGATTATACGATGTATCCACAAGATTCAACAATGATCTATCCACAATGCAAAGCCTGAAATCCTACAGGTAGGGGGACTCTGATGTTGTATTCTTGCATATCCTACAATTATTGAAAATGATCCATATTTAAAATATCAAAGATTTCCATATTTAAGTTCATACCCAAATGCTAAATTCTGATTCAACGGTTTTGAGTCTTTCCTAAACTCGACCAAACAGTAAATTCTAAACTGCTAAACTGTTGACATTACAATGACGACCCTATTAACTGAATTGCAAACAAGAAATGCCATAGTGTTCAAATTTTCAACTTGAAGTTGATTGAGTGACACTCATTTTACTAATATGCTTCTATTTTGAGGCCAAGTGTCATTGAAATCTAATTTAAAAATTTCAGAATTCATTAGACACATATCTGAGAAACACTTTGTCAAAATACTATGAATTGTTTTGAAGCTTTAATTGATTGAACATTAGAAAAATGGTTATTTATTTTGCCACAGCTGACCTGGGAAACTCCACTTTCTTTAAGCGAAAAGATTTACTGCTGCTTAACTGCCTTTGTCTTATCGCTAAGCAATTAAAGTAAGCAGGTTTGACAGCAGCCTGTCAGATATCAGTCTTCCTACCATAACTACATACTCAGTCGTAGTGTAGCAGAGACAGATGTCCAACCAGTGGTGGTTTATCTACATATTTCCAGTTTCTTAGGATAAAGTGTTTGCTTGAAAAATGTAATCCGTCAGCTCCTACCCTTTTTTAAAGTCAATTAATAGACCCCTTGCTTTTGAAGTCAAACTTGTACTCAATAAAATGTTGCTATTGCCATTCAAGTGGCAAACAACATGCCTGGCGTGACAAGGTCTGCTAACAATGAGTCCTCACGCTTTATACATCACTGCCAAACTCATTCTTGGTAAGAGGCTGTAGGAATACCACTATAATCAGAGTCTGAGGGTTTAAAACATTGATCGGTGTTGGAGTGTGTTAAATTGAGGGAGTATTCAGCGCAGTGGTGCAGCCAGGGCCAGGTTCCATTTAAGCTATTAAGTAGAAACTGAAGCTAAGCAAAATCCAACAAAAGTTACCAGTCACAAGAACATGATGTACCTAGCATTTTGGCTGGTACCCCATAATTGATAAGCAAGCTTAGTAAACATTTATGCTAACCAGCTGATATGATATGACTCCCTTGACCCAATTTAATAAATTTTGAGGAAACTTTTGCTTTTGCTTAGAGAATTTCTGTGCCAAGTAAGCCTTCATCAGGGTACCAGTGGCAACAATAACATATATTGCGTTTTGCTGCAGGCTACCAGGTTCTTCTAAAAAATGTTTCTGTGCTTAGCAAATTGTTGTGCTTAACAGCTTTTTGAAATTAGCCCTCATGTAATTTATGTTCTAATTAGTCCATTGTTTGACGACTGTTGGAACAATATATCAAAGTGCTGAGTGTGTACATGCTCCTTTCAGTGCCAGGAGTGTAAAACTGAGTCCAATGTCATGGCTTTGCTGACTTGAAGCAACCGATTGGAGCTTACTGTGGCTGGACAAACTGTGCTCAACGCAGTGTATTTCACAGGTTAGCAAGGAAATTTTGTCTTGTGTTTACCAAGTGCCTGTTACTAAGCATTGTTCACTTTAACAGCTAACCCTGTCAGTGGAGAATGACGACAGTCGGCTGAATTCAACCATGAGCAGAACCATGACATTGGGCCCTATTCAAGAGATGCAAACAATCTTTTGTAAATCTTAAATTAAGTATTTTTTATTAAGCTTTAGCCTTTGTGAATAATAGTCGCAGTAGATGTTGTCTTTGTTTTTTTGTCATATCAAGATTCTGCTCAAAGAAGTTTTATTTATTTGTATTGAAAAGGAAGAGGGTGTTTACATTTGTCTTGACAGCGATTTGCTCTTGTAAATATATTTTAATTGAAAATCCATTTCCTTGCCAAGAATCAAATGAGAGATAATTCCCCAAATCTCCTTGGATGTATCTATAGGTATTTGATTAACACTCAAAACAAAAGCAGCTATGCTGCTAGTAAATCCACACACCATAATGCTACTTCTGGCGCCATTTATGATCCTAAATCGCCTTGTTTTACTGTTTCAAATCAATTGGTTTCATTGGCATTTTAAATGACCAAAACATTTGTAAAATGCAACTTATTTACATGGGTCCTAAACATGCTTTAAAATGAAACTAGTTCAATGCATTTCCTATGGCCTTCTGATCAGTATTGGAACCAAACTATGTGGGCATTTTACTGCTGGGAACCACCGTTGTGATTTGGTTAAATCTTGGTACAATGCACTGTATTTCTTACAATGAGTTTGAATTTCAGGAAAACAAAATATTGTCTCCCACCCTTTATGAAGCCAACTTAAGAGTTTTATGAATGGAAGAAATGACAGAATAGCGTCTTGGCAGCGAGTAAAACTCATCCTTTTCAATATATTCTATTATCAAGTTGTTTTTTGTTTTGTTTTTTAGAAAACATTAAATTGTTGAGGAAGTTGTGAAGGGATCCCTAAGCTGATTATCCAACTAGATATGAGAATGAGCAGATAGGAATTTGCATAAATTATTCTTGTTTGATAAATGATTACACGTTTTGTCTCCAATGTCATGTAATGTTTCATTTAATGCTTTGACAAATTACGTCATGTTTGTTGAGAAAGCCCCATGCACAAAGAATGAAAGGAAAAATCGTGTACTTGGTGCAGATGCTTAGAGCTAGTGTAAATGTCTAAATAAAGTATATTGTAAAGGCACATCTCAAAAGTCATTCATCAGTAGTTTCATAATAACACTTGATGTATTGTGCAGACTACTGTAAACAAGACATAACGCTTGATACAAAACGATGCTCAAATGTGCCCAACTGGAAATGTTGACATGAAGGAATTCTGTTTACTCCTAAGGAGTTGACATGATTTCTGGAATGCTTAAGATTTGGTGAACAGGGCTAGTAATAATCAGTGGCACTTTGATACTTGGTTTAAAAACCTAAAAATACCTACTCTTATTAATCTCAAAGCAAAAGGAAAAGAAAGACAAGTGCAAAACATTGCTTGACAATTCAGAAAGGTTCTGTCTTGATTGTATTGTAACCAAACAACCTAATGAGTTTTATATAGTAATACTGTACATTGAGACAACAGCCATTACAACATCTTGTATTTATTAACTTATGATGTAATATAATACTCATGATATGAGAGTATTTTAAAGGGGAGAATAAATTAAACAAATCATTACAAAAAATGTGACATTTCTTCGTTTGAGCTCGAGTCAAATTTCATGCCTACTCACTATACAATGACTAAAGGTACACAGTCAAACAAAAATAACTTTATAAAAAAAATGGTAATATGTTGGAAAATTAAGCAACAGGTGAAAATTGACCTTTGACATTTCCACATACACACAAGGACCCACACGAGGACCCATATGGTCATATTTTAATTAATTGTAGTCTGGGTTCAGTCGTGATTTCACATCAGCAAAGCTACTCGTAGGTACCCAGAATGAATTTATAAATAAAAAGTTGTTGAAAAATGAGCAGGAACCCAGTCACAATGTCTGTACATTTTGGCTGGCAACCTTGTTCATCCCATTATAATTACTAGTGAGTTACCAAACTGTGCAGAAGCATTCAACTGCACGAGTTCAACTGCACCATTCAAATAGTGGTGCAACTTACTGTGCACAGTCAGAACTAACTGCATGCACCACAAGATATAATTGCAGAGTGCTAAGTTTATCAGTCAAAACCAGTGGATAATATTGGATGGTCAGACAGTAAAACAGTTGACTGTGCTGTGCAGATGCATGCACTACAGGATATCCTAACGCAGGCTGGCATAGTTTATCTATCAGTAAAAATCACAGTGCTGACATTGCATGGATCAACCAGGATTTGTCTGCACAGCTCTTGGAGTTTACCTCCAGATATTCTGTGTAAAATCTGTTGAGACACTGCTCTGCCAAGGTCCAAATTGTGGCACCAAATTATTACAATGCTCAGATAATTGGATAATCAGAAACCACTTCGTTATGGTCAGCCATTTTGTTCATCTGTCATTCAAGCCAATGTAACTTAACCTCATTCCCAAACCAATGTAACCTTACCTCGTTCCCATGGGTTTATCAATCTTAGCACACCATTTTATCTCGGCATGACTTTCTGTGAAATATGCTTACATTGAAAGCAAGAGAAATTTTCTGCTACCATAAGTGACAGTTTTCTCTGACGGAAAGCAGAGGCATGACATTGGTCCTGGTGACAAAAATGCAGCACTGGTTGAAATTAAAGGTATCGGTAAATATTTGGAAATTGCAGCTAC
>CM021526.1:765296-800171 GCA_010994315.2 Pisaster ochraceus | reverse complement strand
ATACATATATGTAGCTTGTGACCTTGTTTCAAAAAGAGTGACATTCCAAGACATTTTCTGGCAGGCAAGATCGCCCTGCTATTGTAACAGACTTTGTAATCATATTTTGACATGAAATTTAATGTTTTAAGAGCGACTTCTAGACAATGTTTGAGAGGTGGGGCAAGAAAAAAGCTTTTATAAAAAATTTAAAAAAACATGTTCCAAAATTGTCCACTGTCGTCTCGTAGAATACGATTTAACCCATTGAGCTGTGTAGACAGAGTGTTAGCCTTCGAAAAGGCCCTGTGATGCCATCCTCTCCATCCAACAGCCATCTTGGCAGAGAGATGGGTCGGGATTCATCTTAGCATTTTGTGCTTGCTCCTTTCCCACGTTATCACCCCACGCTCCAAAGTAATGCGTTTTTATTACACAATCCCGCAGCCCGTCCATCCAAGCTCTGAAAACATGCCACCGCATATTCAGGAGATAATGTGCTCAATTGAAATTTTCCCCTTTTTGATCCCACGCAGAGAGGGCGAAATTACGCCTACCTACTCCTCATAGGGCAGAGCCACTGACCGGTCTGAATGGCGTGGCGTCACTGACCCAAGGACAAACCAAACTATTGCAAAGTCTGTTTATATGAATCATCTTCACAATGGCATATGTCAAAATACAAAGGATCAAAGAATATTGTGACTGACGTAAATGATGCTCGCCGCGAAGTGAATTCAAAGTAGGGCCGACACTCCGTACGGTAAGTTGTTTAAGTGTGAATGGTGTAAAACGCAGTCTCCCATGAGCAAACAGTTATATAATATTGTACATTTTCCCTGTTAAAATGATGTAAGCTGTGGTCTGTGGAGTATGGGGTTCCATATGTGCCACCTTTATTCTTAATTTTTTCCGTTGCATTTTTCCCTTTTTTTCCCCGCTGCATTTACTTTTTGCGTCACATTTTTTCTGTCGCATTTGCTCCCCTCGGCGTGTTTGTTTTACGTGACTCCCACGCGATTAGGAAGTTGAACTTTGAACTTCACTGCAGCTTTCAACCTACACCAGAACTACGACAAGAGTCAGTAATCAGTCAAGTTAATGCGTGTCAAAATACTACGTCATGTGAGTTTTGACAGTTGAAAATATTATGGTGCTATTTTGAAATTGTAGTATCAAATTCGTTGTAATAATTTACTTCTTTTTATGATTAATGTTTCCATTTTAATTTAATTTATTTAAAACATTTTTTTCACATCGAAGTGGTTTCTTTACATGCCCAGGTGTTGTCTTGGATTGTTTGTAGTTCAACCTAATTTGGATTTAATTTGTGATAAATAAAATTGTAAAACAAATTGCTTCCAATTTCCTATTTTATTTTGTATCACTCACAAACAGTATTCTTTCCACAACAACAATTAAAGTAAGTGACCAAAATGCATTGCTTCCTTCTACCTGCTTCTACTGCCCTCTTGATCACACTCAACAATCGAAAAATTCGACGGGGAAAAAATCTGAATAAAGTTGGAAATCTGACCCCGAAACTTTCACACTCTTATGCAATATTATGCAATCCCTTAACCCTCTAAAGTATAGACCCTGTTCGTGAAGTGGGCGTGGACTGTCATCATGGAGGACGGTTGTCGTATCAGAGTATAAATGGTCTATGATTTATGGTTGAACTGGATCATTGAGGAAGAAAACAGCGAGAGGTGCGGGTTGAGTGAAGACTGTATTTTTTTTTTTCGGTTCACTTTGTTGAGTTTGTTCTCCTTGTACACGGGTCAACCATTTTACAAACCCGAATGCTTAGACCGTGTCTGAATTCGGCGGCTACAGCTACGGCTACAGCTACAGCTACGGCTACAGCTGGGTCGTCATGCGTTGAAGTATAGGGCGTCCTTAGCAACACCCTTAGAAACAGTTGTAGCCGTAGCTGTACTCGCCAATTCGGATACAGCTTCAGTAACATAAACCTTACTATTCCTGTCTGCTCAGGGACAACCTAGCTTTTAGATGACCTTTATTTTTTCTGAAATAAATGAAAAAGTGGCAAGACTGAAAGACTATTGATCATATTTACTGTATGCAAAGACCATAAGGCTGTTTGTGAAAAAGGTCGCTGTTTCTTAAAGGAAAAGTATACCTTTGGTTTTTGGAACTGTTCGATTGACTAGATGTATACAATAACTTTTAACCCGGTGAACATTTCTTTTCAAAAGGTGGTCGCGTTTTTGAGACACCTCCGGAGCGATGTCCACTCATGAAGAATTCTGAGAAACGGTTCTGACAGTAACGCTTCTCAGATTCAAATTTGGAGGTATAAAAACTGATAGCTTTTTACATAACCAAATTACTTCGAAGTGAAATGTTTCTCAAAATGCTTTTGACTATCGAAAGCATTATGTAGGCTTCGAACCAACAAGTTGTTATGGCCAATAATTTTAAGAGTGATTACAAAACAGAGAAACAGAGGTGAAGGACAGTGCATAGATTGTGAGGGACTCTCAGAATTTACCTCTATGACTGAAAGGAGGAGGGACCAAATACAATTCCTCGTAGTCGACCACAATTACCATTTGACCGAGTTATTTCTAGCAAAGTTTTGATGCAGTACTCTAAAAAGTTTAACAGCCATTCTACTTTGTATATGAACGGAAACAGCATCTACTTTTATAGTTTTATGGTGCGCTGTTGAACAAGTGTAAAACATACACTTCATACTAAAGTGCCGTTTTACGAATGTCAAGAATTTTAATGTGGACAGATAACAATACAACCCTTCACAGAAAAATTATTATTTTTGTTTGGCGAATTTTTTATACGCGTTCATACAACCTTTTTAATGACTGCGGCAATTGAAAGAAGCAATGGTGGTTTACGGGATCTTCAGTGCTATTTTCCTGAATTTGACATGAATTTAAAAAGGACTGTTTCTCTGTGGGATTGTGACTGGTATAAATTGAGCACTCACATTAATCAGAGTATTATCAGAGTCTGGTCATTGTCAAAAAACAAATCAACCCTAAGCCCCCCCCCCCGCTTAGTACCCTTGCCCCTCCCTCATGAGATCAAAGAAATGCACAAATTTTCATTTGGTTCCATACCTGAAGTAGCCCCTCCCAATTGTGTGGTCCCCCCCCCCCATGTCCGGTTACGCCAACTGTGAGCATTTCATCAAATATCATATGTTGGTGCTTTGAATGTCTCTTAAACGCTCGTGAAAACAAATTATGTAATCTTTATACTTCTTTTAGTTGTGACACTTTCCGATTTCGTGTTGTTCACATCTAGGCTAAATGTTGTTAACTCCCCGTGGCCACAATTCATCACGAGTACTTTTAAAACTAGATGACTCCCTGACAAAGAAAAAAGTCGTCGAGCTTCATGCATTTGAGGTAATCATTAAACAACTCCAGCATAGGAACAATGGTTGTACCCACAAAACTGATTGAAGCTATGTCAACGACCCAATTCTATAAAGCCTGCACAAAAACTTGCTATGTCCTGAAAATTCTTGCTTAGTAGAAACAGAATACCAGCCGAAACACCATACAGGTTATGTGTTTGTTTATTTATTTATTTACTTTATATCTTCAGACATTGTATACATTACACATTTAAAATTGGGCTGTGCATTTTTAAGTTGTATGAAAGCCTTGTGCACACTGCGCATGCTATTGCGCAGCTCGCGTGCTAATCACGCAGAGCACCTGACCCGTGAAGACACGCCTTTACTCACACTCGCTGTTGACCTTATGTTTATTACATTACTGACGTTTGGTTAGAAACAATTCCCGTTCTAATTTGTTTTGAAATAAGCTCTTACACCATCCAACCGTCCACCCAACCAGACCTGTGAACATTTCGAATTCCATGGTCACGTTTCTGTTGAAACAATGGAAAAAGTTCGTTAGGTTTGTAATGTTGTTGGTTTTAGTTTTAGTTTTTAAAATTGTTTTTATTGACGACCAAACTGGATGAATGTTTACCATTTGGTTGGTTAGATGCGTGTTTATTAAAACTAAAGGACTGGATTGACTTTTCCAAAAAGCAGTTATCCCTGAAACAAGAATACTTGAAAGCAACACTTCATGCGCGCCTTCTCCTTGACGGAGATACAGTCACCCCTCTAGCGTTATGCAAGGAATCTCGGCAATGTAGGGTCTGCATGTAAGACGATGGTGGTATCTCAACACAGTATTCTATCAGACCTCGGCCTCATTGGTATCTCCAATCTACACCACGTTTGTATCACCGCGACGTCGCTATAATGAGCCTTATTGCGCTATACTGGTGTTACCTATTATAGGTTATTACAATCATAATATAGATCCCCAAATTACAGATTGATACAGGTTTATTCTCGACCAAAAATAACCTGATTTATTGAATTATATCTGTGGTGTGTTGGTATTTCCAGTTCGCATGCAATTTGTCCATTACCTTGCCGTTGCGTTATTTATATTCACTGGAGTCACGGCCTGCACGATGAACTAGAACTGCAACTCTGTATCTGGTACACAAATCAAGTTCTTTGTACTCAACATGTTTGCAACACACCATCCTCTCAATTTCTTATTGGATCGGACAGAGCTTGAATTCAGTAACACAGCTAAGGTATCCGCATCTTGAAAAAAAATCTGAATAAAAACAACGACCGCCATTTTGGATATCAAACCAAATTCTGCTATAGTTATAGCGAGTTAGAAAAACACTCAACTTTTAACACGCAGTGACCGGTGACCCAAATTTTACAGCAATCATGTCAAAATATAATCCCTGTATTTCCTCCATCTTCCAATTCTCAATCAAAGTACAGACCCAAAGGGTTTACAGATAATTGAAAACACAAGTTACACTTATCAATCATATTATATCACACGGTCCCTTAAAGCTTCGACCCAGAGGCAGGGGTCTTCATAACAAAGTTTACAATCTATATAATAACTCCACGTGTGTTTGCACTCCGTAATCAGAACACATCGTCTATGGATGTTGCTGCCAAACGACGATGGGGATGATGATGGTCGGAGTAGGCGGAGGGTAATGACTTTATAAGGCGCACAGCTGTTATCCTGACGAATGCCTCATCCATGGCCCCGCTGTGTTGGTCTTACATTCTTAAAATAGATCAACAACCCCTGGGCACGGTGTATCTCTTTGCAAAGAGGACGAGTTGGATATCTAATACAGAGGTGTTTGATACTCTACCATGGCAACAATAACCCCAATCATTTCGAATGGCTTCTATAATAAGAAGTCACTCTGCGGGTTGCTGGCACTGCTAGCATTTCCCCCGTCGGTAGCTGTGAATGCGAAACAGATATTCTTCCATGACAATGGTTCACAGTGAGAAACAAACTAATTGCATTTGGATTTCATTGTTAATTTCCAAATTCCATTATTAAAGAACGATGAACTGATTAGTCAGCCACAAATCTCCCCTGAATTTCGTCTTGGAAGAGGCATGGATTTTTTTCCATTTTAGCAAAAGGGCATTTCCGTTGAAAAATGATTAAGGATATGGAAATAATCAATGGGAACACCGAGCCAAGACCGTCCAGAGCCCATGGCCTTGTGGTCTCTGTGTAGTTCCAGGTTTGCAATTGAATCACATTGAGACATGGATACCCCTATATAAATGTTATGCAAAAACCAACCTACGGACGTTTCAGCTTGTTCGGTCTACTTGCAGTTATTAAGTATACATAAACATCACCGTGCAGATTCGTTGACGCACCTAAAATGTCACAGACATCATCAGCTGGTGAACTGCTTCAGACTGACATGCATTTTTCCTTTTCTAAAAATAACATTGTATGATGTTATACGCAACATCAGTATGTCATTATGGCATTGTTTGGGTTTTGTTTGGTGTAAATGTCAGTCATATTAGACGCTCTAGAGGATTAATCATTATATTTACATATATTTAAAGCTCAAAAGAAAACCTAGTTTTCCACTAGGCGGGAACTGGTCAGTGCTCTCTGGATGAAATATAAATCTTGCCCTTTTTGTGAAAATGACACTGAACAATTCTTATCTACTTTGATTGCAGTAGGCCTATTCATACGAATTAATGTTTATTAAATATTTGTATTCTTTATGCTCGTTTTGTTTTCTCAAGAATTTTTATTGACACTCATTTAACTTGTCACTCTTTTTTCCCAACTTACATTGTTCTCGTTTCCTCATGGAGCTCTTTTTAAATATAGAATGATATGAAGAGTGTGGTCTTGCTACAGAGTTCTTGTTGTTTCATTAAACTGAATGAGATCCTGACGTAACAGCATCTCGGGATGTCGTCATCCTAAACCTAACATCTGATCTTCCAAGATAATTCTTAGAGAAGACGAAATTGTAAAAGTTGTACGTCGTCTTAAATAGATTTCTCCTATTATATATAACAATCCATTTTTTGATAATTGTATCTCTGGATGAAGACAACCCAAAATCGTCAGATAAATAAACTGAAGGTACAGGCATTCCCACATTACGATGTTTAGTTACTGATGATATTTAAAGTCAGGAGGGCACACTAATTACTTTGAGGATGTCACCATCCTGAAATAGGCTATCGACATTGTTGGATGGCATTTTCAGAGATCCGTATGAAGTAATGATTCACGTCTTCTTGCAATCAAACAAAAATATATGCCAGAAAAAAATGTTCCCAGTAATGCTTGTCCTCACCAAGCATCACGTCGCAATGCAATCTTTATGGCTTCGTAAAACTCTGTTGGCAAACTGCAAAACATAATCATCCACGAAATAACTGAGATAATGTAGTTAAGATCTAAGCACTTGGATTTGTACTTGAGGAGGATTGTTGATGGTGTAAGCAACCAGTGTGTCATCACCCGGTGAGACACACTTGATGAGCAGAGCAGATCCTACTCAGCATCTGGCACATCCGTACTCCGTGACACTCCCAGCATAAGATGCATACATATAGAGTGACTGTACACACATTCATCTTCTCACAACAACATAAACTTGATTTCAAGTCCCTTTATATTTATACCGAATTGGGTCTGTAGAGCAGCCTGTTCTGGTTATGCTTATAGTGTATGTAAAATCAGGTTTGAAATCAAGGCTACTCTTTTTTCCAAATGGCATGGAACTGGCACCAAGCCGATTTTATGGCGCATCAGTTTCTATCCTGCGAGGATGCCAAACCTTCCAACCAGACATGGCTTCGAGACAATGTACGTACAAAAGTGTCAAAAGTCGAAAATTATCTTGACATTAACCAATCGGAAAAGGTTTCATAGAAGCAATGTACGGACACCGGTGTAAGCTATTCACGCTGACTGAAGATTTCGTTTAAATAAATTGTAATGGTTTATATTTTGTGTTTTGCTCGAGCTAAATGTGCAAATTCAAACACCTGCATAGATCTAGGTTTTTCTCTACTCCATGTATAACACTACTTAAAATAAAGTTCCCGCGTGAAAAAAAGCTGTGCGTTTGAATTAAAACACATTGTGAGTGTCGTGATTATCTTAGGCCTGAAAGGGAAGAGTTCACAGCTCGGCTCTATTTACACCAGCTGCGGGTAAAGGGAGGACTCGTGTGTCTCCACAGATTCCATTGCGACCGATGACGAATACAGAAATGGGACGGGTCAAAACGTTTCCTGAACTCTCTATGGTGTAATCTACCAGCAGACCAAGAGTTCAACTCGTATTACTTACAAAAGTGTGTGTTTTTTCCCAACACTCGTACGCACAGAGCGAAAGTTTGCTTGTATTTATTTACAAAAAAACATTGTATTCGTACCCATAGAAAAGACCCAATTACTGCGGTACCGATAGGTAAAATGATTGAATTTTCGAAACAGTGCAATTATCTTACCTAAGTACCAAATGTATAAAAGATGATTATAAGAATTTATTGTGTATTGTTGTTTTGATCTTCAAGATGATTATTTTCTTCGCATTGCTTTTGTTCACAACGCATGACGGTTCATTGAGCTAGAGACGGAGCAAACAATAATACCACGTACATGTATATACTTTTTGAGGCTTTGCATGGTGAGGTATCAATGTATATTCGGTTTGCGGTAACACTATGTGTATAAGCTGTGTAGATTTGTGCTTAAAATCTACTCAACGGTAGCATAAAAAGCAAGACCTAGTTCTCTAAGAACAAATCTACACAGCTAGTAGATACACATGGTGTTACCGCACACCGATAATAATACCACGACTCCCAAAACAGCGACAAGCAACACTTAACGTTTATAAATTCGATTATAGAGTTCATCCATAAATACTTTACCTTTGCAATTGTCTCAGAATTTAGAACACCCATGCAGTTAGACATTTCAAAGATCGATTTGGGTAAAGTATATGACTTTAATGTTTTCTATGCTGAGATATTTACAGCTTCTTAAAACCAAACCAAGCAGTGATCTAAATACACAAATAAGATGCTGTGCCGCTGAGTGACTTTTCTATTTGTCAACAGTTGCTACTTCAGTTCTCGAGCATGTTTTATCGCAAGGATTTTAACTGAACCAAGAAATAAAACAGAAAGCAAAACAACAAAAAGTGACAACTCAATGTTTAAAGGGCGTCCTGTGATATAGAAAGCCTTCCTTAAATCGTTAAATGTCAGACATATTTGTCACATTCGCTCACGGCCATGGAGTGTGCATCCCGCGCCGTTTGAACCCGTGACATTGCACGTCGTACACTGCACATTAACGTAACCCGATTGCACATAATGTAACCCAGTTCATTTAGTGCTTGCATGGTTGATAAACAAGACAGACTTTTAAACGGCAGCACGATTCTGCTACGGGTTATATCCACCCCCAGCGTTTTACCGATACAACTATTGTTGAAACTATCGTGTAGTTTTCTCACCCAATAGTGTTAACATTATGTCAGCAGTGAATTAAGTGGTCAGCACCAGCTTTACGAGGTCAATGAATAAGAAAACCTTTTCGTCTGACCAAACTATTCGCCAAAATATCCATCGTGAGACTGGCAAGTCTCGCCCGTGTGACGCTGGACCCGTTAACGCACAATTCTGTGTCCCTCACACTTTCAGACACAGAGCGTTTCTGTAAAATGTTCAAAACACTCGCGAGACTTAGTCTTTTGCCTTAGAATGCACCTTTAATGCAAGCACAAAACTGCAACAATGAACAGCACATTCTCCCATGTAAAAATATCCAGACGGCTTAGGTCACCGACTAAAATTGTTTTAGGCACATTAAAACGACGGAGAAACATAATGGCGATCCATCCCCTCCCACAAGTCTCAAATATCAACAGTGTAATGTTGATTTGGTACACCATTACGACATCTTGCATTGCCTGCCCCGGTGATGATGTATTGAGTTGTATCATCTGCACAACGTGCTGAAACGTGAGAGGCGGGGACCAGATCAGGTGCTATAAAGGCAAACTGGGATTTTTTTTCGGCGGGAAAGCAGTTACTTTTATTTTAATGTGGGATTAAGTCTGTAGTGCGAATAAATCTATATGCGCCACAGAAACAAAATGGGATGATTTTGTGGAATGTGATTTGATTTTGGCGGGGAAAGTAGTTTACGATATTGCCCAATGTAGAATTTCGTGTTTCATAGAGCTAGAATTTGCAGCCATTGTGATTGCACTTCTTTGTTTTCAACTGTGGGTTATACAACACTTCTTTAGGCGATCGGACAATAAGGAGTAGGTCTATTACAAACTCGAAGTTTCGCAACGATGCTCTATTTGTCTTCAGGGGAAGCGAAGCTCAAATGTTGAGGAGAAATGAAGCTGGAAGGTCTAGCATAAAAAAGACGGGAACCTTCTCTACTGTATCCTCTCAAGTTGAATGTTACCAGGGTTTCATACAGTCCTCTAAAATGGCAATGATCAATTTCACGTGAGGTCACGTGCCATTCAGGTGTAATAAGATGCAAATTATAATGAAATGCGCGGCCCATTAATTATGACGTCATCTCTGTTACAGAATCTCAGCTGATGTGGATTTGTATTTAGGCAAATTTATACATCATTAATGAAGTGTGAAGTAACGCTGTAAAGTAGTTATTTTAAATTGTTTTGAGAACTCTGAAAGCGTTAAACTTTCTACATCAATATTGTAGCAGGGTGGTTTTTTGCCTGTCTGGAAATGCCATGGAATGTACATGACAATATTCATCTATAATTCCGTCCAGGCCTAAATGTTACCATATACCAACGTACTGAGTTTGTGGAGAGGTCATTTTTATTTAAAATTACACATTTGGAACTACTTGTCACAACCTCGATCTCAATCTGAATGTTTGTGTCTTTACCCACTCCTGGTTAAAAACCCACACAGCTCGGTCATTCTGTTTTGTGTCTTTGCGTAGATCAGAGAATAAAAGCTCGTTAGGATCGGTTCTGAACAGTTATTATTGCTGCACATTCTTTCTAGTGGCACATAAAAGTTTGGTTAAGCAACAAACCAAAATAAAAAGCATTGTTTCGACATTTGTTGTGTGAGTTTGGTGTGTGTTTTTCCTTTACAAAACAATAATTATTGGAAATCTGTGATAAGTGTGACTAAGCCAGTCACAACGAACTTGGTATGATCAAGTTGCGTTCGGCCACATTACCTGAAGGAAACCCTAGATGTGGAATACTTGAAACATTTTCCTTAAAAGAAATTTGAGTCGCATGGTCCGATTTTTTAGTCCTAATTTTTGAATTTTTCAACCTTTTTGAAGATTGCTTTTACTTTTGACAGATAACCTAATGCTGTTTCAAAACGAAAAACAAACCAATACTTTCACTTATGCCACGGTAAATGTACACAATCCATGTTACATGCGAAATTGTTCACTACAATAATTCAC
Organism: Pisaster ochraceus; assembly: GCA_010994315.2. Taxonomy (NCBI): domain Eukaryota; kingdom Metazoa; phylum Echinodermata; class Asteroidea; order Forcipulatida; family Asteriidae; genus Pisaster; species Pisaster ochraceus. The sequence continues at coordinate 789,346 of CM021526.1, read as the reverse complement.
GTTCAGTTGTTATCAATTTCAGGGTAATTTTCACAATCAAGCATCAACCCGCTGTTCAAATCAAAGAGTCCAGCTTTCAGCCAGTACAGAAAAGCTTTCACTTCCACATGAACAAACAGCGTAGAATGGAATTGTGTTAAGCCGTTTCAAGCAATGACCTGGAAGCTCACATATGGCACGCTGGACGGAAATCACATGGCGGTGACTTCTCCATGATTTAGATGGGGTTGGTAAAATAATATTTTTCCAAGGTCAGGGACATTACGTGCCTAAGTTTCTTTGATGGTGTTTGAAGACGAAGTCTGAGCTCGTGATTCCGCTAAATTCGCCACCGAAGTTTTGAAATTGGTAATACAATATAGCAATAGTGCTTTGCGGAAAGAGGCGTCGCGGAAGAATGGATGGTTTTTCTAAGCTGTCGATTTTAGTTTACCTTAAAATACGAGATCATTGTCAAAAATACTTTGAAAATGTTCTTCTCAAAGTGGAGCCCAACTAAAAACAACAAAACATACATCTGGTTTTCTAGACAGAGTAAAAACATAGGCACGCATTGGCCTACGCACACGGGGGAGGAAGTTTGTGAAAAGTTATGGGCATTGTTCGTATAGAGGTGGAAAACGAACATTTGACTCCTCACTACGTGACGGCTAAACCCATATCAGTGAAAAGTGAAAGTTGAATATGGGTGACGATAAAAGAGCCGACAGAAGGTGTGCCATTGCATAGTAGGGAAAGGTGAAAACCATTTAAACAATTTTGTTCATAGTCACTCAAGGTTTTTTTTAAAGGGAAACAATACGTCATTGGAGCTTTCAATAGTTTATAGTCTATGTAGTCGCGATTCATTTCCTGCCAAATTCCTTGGTCTTTTTTCAACTTGACGCTTGGATGCTCATAGTTTCCATTCCCAAAGTCAACGAATTGTTGCACTGCTTTTTTGTATACATGGCCTGAGTTTAAAGCACTTTACGGCGATTGTTAAATGACTATCTTGATGCAACCTTGTTTCGTTTGTCAAACTGAATTAAAGTTCAGCTGTAATTTTGGATCACTTGATGGGTGAGGCAAACCGTAAGGTTATAATAGGGAGAGCGAGAGCACACAGCTGGTTTCTTGTGGGCAAGTTCCTGGTCTCCCAGGGAGTGGGCACATCTTGAAAGACTGACACAGAAAAAACCCAAAGAGAGTCATCTAAGCCGTTCAATGGGGTAACTATTACCTAGGTTTTTTGTGTGATGTAGAAGTGTTTGTATAAATGTTAATTACACTTCACCTTGCTTTTGTTAATGGAACGTGTGGGCTATTTTATGACACGAACTAGCATTGGTTCGAAAGGCGCTAAAACTGTTTTTCTTATAATAAAACTGTTTTAAAAGTGTTGTTGTTTGTGAATGTTTCACAGTCAGATAACTGTTAACAAGATTATGTCTTTAATACGCCATCACGAAGTGCTCTATCAGGTTCATGTTTTGTACATGGGAGTGTTTGGAGGGGGTTGCGGGGAGGGGGAGGGAGGAGGACAGGGGCGTTCAGACACCTAGTTCAATTGCCTTTATCGCTGCCAACCATGAGTCTGTTATTGACCTTTCTTTGGACAAGACTGAATACTTGGTTACTTAGAGTTAGGCCATGGCTATGGCTACGGCTGGACCGCCGCGCATGCATTAAGTACAGGCTATGATGTTCTTAGCAACACCCTTAGTAACAGTCCTAGCCATAGCCGCCAATTCGGATACGGCCTTTGAAATGAGATTTATGAACATTGAGCGAAGGCTACTACACCTTTGGAGTTTGTCCATTCCGGAAACACGCAAAAGTATTCAACATTGTATAGGCGTATGGATCAATTGCTATAGCAACTTAACAATTGGTAGTGAGGGGAAAAAGCACTGAGCAAAAACAAACGACTATTGCTGTTGCAAATGAAAAGTTGTGTTTGTGTAGGGCCTAATTACTTTGCTTGTCTAAAAATGTATAATGACCTAACATTGAGAACAGCTCAATAACCCCGGCCATTTGCACGATCGCCACTTTAAGCCCAATACCCGGACATGTCAATGCAACACAGTGAGAATGTTGAAATCTGCAGATGACTTTTACGGTGTTCATTATAGTAGTAGGCTCACAAGCTGTTAAAATATGATCAATTCTGTCCAACTTTTCTAACCTCGAAAAGCTTCAATACTGGGCTCCTATAAACGGAATTTCTGTAATCTTTGAAGGCTAGCATCCCAAGACTGACCCCGGTGGGAAATGTCCAGAGCTGCTGCTGATCATTTAATTAAAGAGTGACCCCATTTTACTGTTTCGTGACCTGTGAATATTCCTTGCATATTATTGCCCCTTTCAGCAATCCGTGACGGTTGCAATTGTTAATATGCGAAATGCTTTTAGTAGGCCTATATTTTATTCATTTCATATATTGTTTATGAAGTGGCGAAACCTTGGATGACTTTCATGTGGGCGGGGCAAAGGTCACAGTAAGGGTTCAGCATGAAGCCAAGGCCCAATTTACAGCTTAACCATTTTATTTGCTAAGCAAATATTACGCCGGGAACAAGTCATGAGCAATGTATATTACATTGTACTAGACCTATATATAGCCGGTAATTCATGAGTAGTTTTCTCTGCCTTAGCGCAAAAAAAAAATTCCCAACAGCATAAAAAAAGACTCAACTGTTTTTTCCCAGAAGAAACAAGACCTTATACATGCTTTGCTCTTATGATCTTCGACCAGTATCGTTGCCTTTGTCCCTGTCTGCCTAATTATTACGTATTCTCATTTTACGAGAAGAGGCCGAGCCCTTTCTTTTCTGGGCTCAGTTTGGCTTCAATTTTCTGGTCCCATTTTTACTGCAAAGTAATATAGTGCTTAATAAAAATGTAGTTTCATGGTCTCGGTCCTCACCCTTTGTGGCCCAATCTTCCCCAGAAGACGACCAGGGCCCAATTTTATCGAACTGCTCGGAAGAAAATATCACTTAAACAATTTTTGCTTCGAAGAAATGAGCAGGACAGGCCCTATATCAGTCACAAGTTTTACTTGTGACATGGCAGATGGCTGGTAACCTTATTCTGGTAAGCATAACTTTGTTGTGCTTAGCTATTTTTGTGCTTAAGCAGCTCTATGAAATAGGGCCCAGACAATGGTCGTAACGTCACTAGCAATCGGCTCTTCTCAGAGTCACTATACTCAAAGGAGGCCACACCACTTTGTATTACCACAGGTTTATCATTATTAGTATTTGTTCCCACTGCAGAGCTTCAAGTTTGCTTAGTTTACAATTAACACATAGATACAACTTAAGTGGTCACTTGACGGTACATTCAAGACGTTGCAATCAAAAGCCAACAATCTATTGATATCAATAATACAAATAACGATTATCAAACTGTAAAAGTAAAACGTATATGTTTGTGATTGTTCTTGTTTATGCCTCTGACGAAGGTCCGGTTTGGCTCGAAAGCTAATGCCACCTCCTCTACTAATGTTATATTCATGCTGTACAAGAGTCAAGGCAAAAGTGACCTACTTTTTCTAGCCTCTGCGTCTAGCCGTCCAATTATGCACAACAACAACATCAAAGTGCATTCAATCTAATAAAAGTGTCTTCTTTTGGTATCCAATAGTCCGGGTTATAAGAACACTGGGCTAAGGGCAAGGTAGATCAGGCACGAGATTGTGGTGACTAAGGTTTGCGAGGGGCTATTGGTCCTTTGAGGATAGCTAGGGAGTTATTGCATCTCTCTGGAGATGTAGAGGTATACAGAAACCCTACCAGTTTAAGATGTGCATTTGGAAACTTAAAAGTCCAGAAGTCATGACACGGTTTTGATGTTGAAGTATTAGTCTGGCAAATAGACGGAGCTGGGGCCAGCACCTTCGGGAAGGTTTTGCGATCATTTAGGGTTAACGTCTTCAAAACAAAGTGACAAACACTACACATGGAGCCACATAGCTAGGATATTTTCTACAGTTATGCACTTTCTTCGTATAAAAGCACATTTGGCACACGGGTATATAAGCATTTTGAACACATTTTCATGTGGCGGCATTGTTGATTTGAATTTAAACTGTCTCTAAGGCATTACCGGTATTTGGTATTTTGAAATTACAATGTGTGCAACAGATAACAACATGATTTATCATTGCTTTGTTATACATGGCTTGAGTTAAGGGATATCACGTTCGTCCATTACGCTGTTTTACTTTGATCAATGTTGATGAAACATGCTCTTGGTGAGGTACATTGAAATCACATAGTAGCCGTTATGGACTATAGAATACATGGATAAGTTTCTATTAACCTCTAAAGTCAACGGAGCTATCAAGTATGATAAATCAAAATGACGATAGAATGTGTTTGTGGTGAGACTGTTTCAGAGGTTGTAAAGCGGTTATTTCACAGTGCTTTCAAAAGGTGGAAAACAAACTATTGATTAAGATTAATAACCTCTTCTACATACACTGCAAAGACTGGGTGTTAAAATTGACACAGGGTATTTTCACATATAGATACCAACAAAGATTCAAATTAACACCATCTGGTGTTAAAATAACACCAAATGTAATTGTGTTGGCAGAAATTAGTATTATTTTAGTGTTATTTTAACACAATGACGTACATTTTGATTCTTGTTGGTATCTGTGACAGGCACCCTGGTGTCAATTTTAACACCCAAGTTTTTCTGCAGTGTGATGTTATTGCAGTCTTTTGAAGTTCAACTTCTGTGCCTTGAATTTAAAAGAAGGATAAAGCTTTTTTCAGCAGTATAACGAGGGGCTTGCAGTGTCCGACTTAACACTTTCGCCATATTCCGTTCACCACAATGGGATGACAGAGCCCCTAAAGGCACGAACGCGTTATCACATAATGACTGCTATAACGTTTACCGTAGTAAGCCCCAATCAAAAACTGACTTGACCTCAGTCTGGGTCAAACGAAAAAAGATCTGAGAAAAAAAGCAAACAGTACAGGCATTGAGAATTGTATAGAAGGTTTAGAGAGTTCAGCCAAACTCACATGCCACATTCAGTATTTGTACAACTTTTTGATACCTCGTAGAGAATACAAGGTTTACAAAGGAATGCCTTAAGCTGGGTAGTCTTTGCCGTTGCATACAGTTGCAGCTGGTAAAACGGGGAATACTTTTGACACTTTTGACCTTATGCTAAAGATTTGACAAAATTGGGGAAGCAGTTTTCGAAACTCCCCAAAATGTCCAGATAATCAGATTGACCTTCTGTAAATTCTCCGAAAGAAAACTGTTTGTGTAAATACAATGTCTCTGCTCGCCAGAGTAGTCTGTAATAGATGTGATGTGATTTTTATCAATGACATATTCTGTCAATATTTTAAGGAAACTATCAACAACATTAAAAAGTATTACACTAGGCTACCTACAGGGTACTAATATAATGTATAGCTCAATGATATCACAGAGCTAGGTCTGTAGGGGTCTTAATACAGTATTCTAATTGCCTTTTTTCTCCACCGCAAAAAAAAATTGCATCACTCCCTGTGAAATATTGACAACCTTGACACCAGGACGAAGACCTCTGATGTATAAGGGACCTTGCCATCAGACACACACACACGAAGAATTCCATGTTACTTTTTCCATTTCTTAGCTTGAGATTTTCTGAAAGTATTACCTGTAAAAAAACACAATTTGATAGTTTTGATAACAAGGTCCACGCGGCCCAAAGGTTCTCTTCACGCGATGATTTCGCTCACGTCCTTTATAGTCACAACCTCCGCTTGCGGAACGATTTGTCGTCGGTCCGGACCTCCGACAAAAAAAAGTTTTCCCAAGGACCTGGTCTAAACACTGTTGTCCTTTCACACGAGGTGCAATTTGTAAAATTTTACAACAATGCTAAAATAAAGCAAGGGACCCCTGCTAAATTGAACCACAAGTGTCCATAAATGCTTATCCTGCAGTATGGTATAGTTTGAGGTGAGGACTAATTTCAATGCCGTTACAATTTCAGAAAGTTGTTCAATTGGAAATCTATCTTTGTATTTGTTCCAAAAGAAATGTCTTTAAAAGTTCTAAAAACGCAAGAAATAAGTAAATCATGTTACACCTGCTACGAAGCTGTGGAAAACCATTCATAAATAACGCGAAGCAAATTTTGTTAGAATTTCAAGCATGCATGTTCTTCATGGGTTTTTTTTATTGCACATTGATTATAAAATGTGCTTCAAACTTTGAAAAGGCACTATTTGTTGCCTATGTTTATCCACCAACTATTTACCCAATGTTTAAACTCTGCACTAAATTCCATCACAGAAACTGTGTGGGGGGAAAACAGACAAGTGAGTTTTGACCTCCATGGTCTAAAGTCGAGTTGTCCTCCAAAAGCGCATTACACAATCCACGACAGATTTGCCTCGCCTGCACCTTGCCATTTACACAATCCACGACAGATTTGCCTTGCCTGCACCTTGCCATGAATAGACGACGAACCCTCTAATTCCTGCAAGTAACGCTCCAGAGAGTTTTCTTTATTTTTGATCCCTCTATTCAAAAGGCATTATTGTTAACATTTTTTACCACAAAAATACAACCAGGAACATCTCCATAGCAACCACGGGTCATTTAATTCGCCCACAGCCAGGCATTGTGATTCTTCATTCTTGCCTTGTATTGTGAACGTGAACACGTCCCAAACCCATACTTTGTGTACTTTGGGTTCAAGGCCCAGCCTTTCGCAATTTCGAAATCAGTCAGTGAATTAGAGTTGTCGAGTTTTGCGAATCCACACACTTTATACGCACATAAAGATTATCTGACTTTATCAGATACAATGTTATAAGATTAGTATTAACTGTTTGTTTTTGTATAATGTTATCGCCTATAACACAATTTAAATGTTTAGCTGTAGTTTTATATTAAGTTGAGAAATTTGAGAGACAGAAATATTGTAGTCACCGATAGTAGGCCTATTATCAATCATCCTTGACACAAGTTGTATGAAGTGTACAAACATTTATCGATGGATGCGAAATTTAATTTTACACTGACCTAATTTAGCAGAAACATGTGCCTAAGTTCCGTTATAATTTAAAATGGCTACAGGTCTGTGTTGTGAATATAAATTTCGAATCCCATGTCTATATTGGTTACTGGGCAAGAAAAGAAACATTTTCCAATTGGATTAAAAAAAGCTCTAACTAAATGACACATCCACATTCAAAATATTTTTCGTAAAACAAATTTTATTTTGCACACCTCCTTGGGATAGAAAGCATGCATGATTTGAAGGGGCAAACACATCATTGTACACGATATTGGTTCACAGAACGGGCGCAATGCCAATGTTCTCATCCCGGAATAAGTAGTTTTCGTCTGGCAGAAGACGTGAATACGGAGCTCTAGAAGTGCCATCCGACTTGTTGAGATCCTGAGATTTCTCGCGATGTCGACATCCTGTAAGTAGGATGTCGTCTTCCCAGTATAATGTACCTCGGGGTGTCGAAATTTTGACAATATGATCTCGTCTTCCCACACGGCAAATCGACATCCTAAAAGTAGGCTGTCGTCTTCACTCTTCCAGATATATAATCGGGGTGATGGTGCCCTGAAAGTGGCGTCGTCTCGAGATAATTTTGTCCCCAGAGACACCCCGTAGGCCTACGAGATAAATTATCTTGCGAAGACGACACCCTCCTTTTAAGATGTGATCCTAAAATAAATTATCTAAGGAAAGATGTCGTCATCTTACGATTATGATGTCATCATTCTGCAGTAAATCATCTCAGGATCTTCATACGTTGGATGGCACTTCCAGAGCACCGTACTTGAACACTTATCTGTTCGAAACGCAGAGTCTGAATCCCGGTTCTTTTTAGAGCCAAACCCTTTTCCAAAAGGACATTTAACCGACTCTTTCGTCATAGGAAGTTATGGATTAACACTGAAGTTCCTAAACACAAACAAGATTCTTATTATATTACCGCTCCAAATTTTAACCAAGTAAATTCACAAAGCATAACAGTTGATGTCATGGTCACATCTGGCCACATGCATTATATGGCGATAACTTAAGTTGATTGAATAAACAGCATAAAGTTTACCAGTAATTATGATAAATAGCCTCATACTCCATGGGTTTAGCTGAGTTTTTATGATTAGTAAATCGGCTGGGAAACCTTCAAATCAGCCTTGCTTATTATTAAAGGCGTTTTCTTCCATGGTGAACCAGCAGCCATTTTTTTCTCTCCACATTATACGTTAATCAGTATAACCTAAGCGAGGGTTGAAGTTAAAATAGTTTGATCCCGTGAAATGAAAAGGCTTAGAGTTGCCATTGCTGACAAAGATAAATGCATGTATTTCAGGCGGAAATCTCTCCCAACAATTATCGTCTAGTCGGATTCCAGATTAATATTATTACACGGTTACTCTGTACAATATTGTTACAAAATTACAGTTGCACTGAGTTTTGGTGGCCATGAAGGAACATTGCATGATAATAATTATTATTTGCAATGTCGGTGCACGATACGATTTGTCGTGAATATGTAGGGTTTGATTTGCGATGTCCCTTCACAGGTTTACCCGGTATTCAGCCCTGCATGCAGTCAGTCTACATCGATGCTATAGACGTTGATGGAACCAACAGATGTGCTTGGCATGCATACAGTAGAAAACAGCACACGCCATCCCATCATAGGACAGATTATATTTCATAACTGCCAATCAAAAAATACTACACTGGCTATTGTATGATGGCGAGGTTTTTTTTCTTTTTCGTTCAGGTGTCGGTATAAAAATATTGTGCAAAAGTTTGTGAAAGCTTTTTTCTGAATCTGATTTTTTGAAATATAATCTTGGTGTCTTTTGTCAATTTCCCTGAACTATAAGTAAAGGTTTTGTCAGAATAAAAACAAAGAAGTTCTGTAAGTTTCCTTCTAGCCCCGGAATGGTGTCATTGATTTGAATGGAGGACCAACAAAATGGCAACACAAAAGTAAATAATATACGGAGTGACTGTGAAATGAAGGATACAAAAGACTTATTAGCAAATGGTGTATGTGTTCAGGAAATTAGTAAAAAAAATACCTCATATTTGTTGTTGTTTCAAATAGTCTTGTTGAGTTAATTTGCATATATGTAAATGAATGTTTATGTCAGATACGGTCCGGTAGTCACTCAAACTACAACAGCTCAAGTTTGTCTTTCTGTGAACAATGTTACGTAATAGGTCTGCATGTTTTTGTCACTCAATATCAGTTGCCTTATTAAGCAAGTGGACAAGACCTATTTTGTAACTTTGTAGGCCCCCCAATAAGGAGCTAGGTAACAATATCCAACGAAAATATTTTTCTGTTGAATGCAACAGTATACTTCTTTGTCAGTCAAAAGGCACACACAAATAAAAGCACAGCAGTAAAGTGCAACAAACTTTAGAGTTGATTGTAACAGCCGGATTGAATCACTTGGAGTCTAACAAACTCATAGTCTACCATTTGATATGCTTCATTGCACCTTACAGCGGATTTATTATTACAAACACACTCATGACAAAAATACATATTGTCACAATGTGTACATGTTGATACAAACGCTTTACTCAACCCCCACAACAATGCATCTTGCATGCACACTGTGGCGTAGGCGTAACAATAGCTTTATGGCTTTGAAAACCAACACTTCTAAACTGTAATTATTTTCCGACTCGACCACCACTGCAACGACTACAAGAGCTAATCTTTGCTAGTTCAAATATACACTTGTATAATAAAGACAATATCCGTAGAGAACACAGATCCTTTTGTCAATGACAAGTGATGCTCGTTCCTGGATAAGGGAACGTACTGCTTCTATCATAAATAAATAGTTATTTGTCTGATTTCTTATCTTGGGCTATTACTTGTAACTACTTTGCTCTGATACTTGGATCAAACTATCTCTTGATAAACTGATTATTCGGAGAGTAGTAAAACGTGATTACTTGTTGGGCCTGTTTTAATGCTATCTTGTTTGGCCCACTTACAAAGCATAATTGTTTTTCCGTGGAAGCTGCAGCATATGAATTTGTATTATACAAACCTTAATTCGGGGTTAAATGTTCACATCTTAAATGCATGACAAGTAGACACTCTGAAGGATTATTAGGTGAGAATCGAATATGCTTTCCACCAATTTGTTTTCTAATAAATCACTTATCGGTGTTAATATTTGAAAAGACTTCCAAATTGTCAGGGCACTGGCCGCTCGGTTGACTGGACAAGTTTAGCCCGATAGCACCGAACTTGATGAATGTTAAATTATTATTACATTAGTATAATCTGGACCCGTGGTAGTGAACTGTTCCCACCGTAGGTGAACGGTATATTGGTAAACATCCAATATTTAGTAGTGGAAGAATGTTAAATTCCCCCCCCCCCAAAAAAAAAACAAAAAAAAACAAAACAAAACAAAAAAACAAAAAAAAAACCCAAAACCCAAAACCCAAAAGCAGCTAGCGTGTTAATCATTACCTGGGTTGACATGACGGCAAAGTCCTCTCCTTTAACAAAAATCGATCTGTTTACAAACTAAAGCAGTTTGAACGCCCTTGATTTTTGTTGGGGTCGTCGTCTTTACACACCTCTCACAAATTGCTCTCAAAATAAATCGGGATGCAAGGGTGACACCAACAACTCGTAAATCAAGTAGGTTGGTTTAGGTAAGGAGGCCATCTGTATGGTCATGGAGGATAGATTGCCACCTCCATGTTATGGTTACGGCATGAAGCTTTATAGCTCCATGGTTAAGGTGTGTCTTAGTTGACTTGGTTAGAAGTTTTGCCTTTAAAATTAATTAAATAAATTCGTATCGTACACTCACACACTAAGATTGATATTGACTGGATGGGTGAAAGCATTTATTGTGTTTGTTTTAGGCTATGTCTCCATTTTACCATGTTTTTACAATGTAATCGTTTCGAGGTGTCGAAAATGTACTGGGAAAATCAAAAGTTCCAGGTTTACCAAAAAAAATCACTGCAACTGGAATATTTTTGAAATTACCTAATGTCCTCGTCGTAGAAATAAATGCCTGCCATGCTCTCTCAATTATTTGATTAAAAAACCCAATTAAGACAGATTTACAGAATATCTGAAAAAGTAAAAGTTGCATGCTTCATTTAGCTTGAAAATGATGACATCGTAAAGCTATTTTGTGGGTTTGTGAATTCAAAACAAGTTTCATTAGAAGCGCTTTGGTCCACTTGGTCTTTTCAACCAGGTAGATGGAAATTTAAATAAGCTTTGTGTGTGTGCACAAGATGTATTGTGACTGAACCCCGGGCATGCCGTGTACATGCGCGATGCTCACAAGGTCTTTACCTTGGATGCCAAGCCACTCCTCCGCTTACGTTGCGTTACCAGACGTTCAGTGTGGTTGTGTGTTATGCAGCCATACACGCAGCAAACCCAAACTGGTTATACAGTACACTGAGAACTGGTTCTAGAAATGAGTACTTTGTCGTGAGCGCTGCAACTTCGGATCCCGCTTCATCTTGAACGAATTTCATTCTCTTTTTGAAGAACTTTAATCGGAGATATCAGGTGTGATTATCGGGTAAAAAGGAGGACATAAAGATGGGAAACCAGGAAAGTGCTTCGGCCGGTTTTCACGTTGAAGGGTCGGTGTCGGTCGCGGGGGCCGCTGACGCCGGAGCATCCGTGGAGGGCCAGGGCCAAGCCCAAGCCCATGGGCCGCCGTCACCGAAAAAGAGACGTCTGAGTTTCAAGGGGTTGCGAAAGGGATCATCATTTCGACGGTCGTTTCGACTTCGGCGGAGTGGACGGGACAAAAAAGCCAAAGCTAAGAAAGACGAGGGAATTGAAATGGAAGGGGGAGTGTCCGCCGAGGTAGGGGCCGGGGCTGGTGGACAAGTGAAAGGTTCTGTGAAAGGAAAACCGGGTAAGTGTTAAAACTCTAAAGACATTCCATCGCATTAAAATACAGTAAATATTTGTAAACATTTTGTAGAAGGATATTTAGATGTTACACCGTCACACAGGGTTCTGTTTTCTGCTTAACTGATATAACCTTGAAAGGTTCCCCACACAACACACTAAGAAATAACCAAAGGCTGTATTTTAGAAAGGTGACACACCCCAGTTGATTTTTGGTATGCGACTTTGCTGAAGTACTGCGGGGGCCCATTTCGGGGTAGTGCCCACTGGAATGCATACAAGTGAGTGAACAGAGCGGTCTAAAATAATAATTTTATATGATTGCTTAGAAGGGGAAATGTGCATTTTTCCTTTAAAAAATGTATGTTGAATATTATGAAATAGAAATGGGGCTGCTGTATTAAGTTGTTCTGACTTGCACACGCAATGGTTATACGAGGAGTGTTACAGCTGCTATGCGACATTCCACACATTATTGACATGTTGACGAAATACTGGTTGTGCTTTACTCTTGGTTTAACCAACTTTAATTAGTATTCTCATGGTTGACTTCGCACACAGGAAGATCCATAAAAATGAAAAGCTGTGACTGCGTTGTTAGGTTGTTTTACAATGCAAAGATTACTTCGGTTCATTTGTACAGTGAACTTGTTTTCAAGAATCAAAGAGCGTAAAAAAAACAAATGGCTGAAACCTCAGAACAAATAATGTTGCTGCTGAAATTTAAACTTGTATTTGTTTGTTAAATGGGCATATTATTTTTATTTCCAATCCGTGTTGCGTAAAAGCTTTACTTGTTGCTTCATTACATTATTTAGTGCACATTTTCCAGGGTAGTATTTTGCTTAAAATTGTTACATCACTGCCGAGTATACATTTTTGAAAAGGAGGGATGACAACTATTAGATTCCCATTAGTACATTAGAATAATTTCGAAGAAATTATAGATTTTGAATTACAAATGCGTTCACAAACAACGAGAAAGAAACATTTAACGTAGGCTAGGTTGCCTTTTTATTGCACATGCGGCTGGCGGAGCATGTCGTTCTACCAGTACCATGGTGTAAATGAATTTTGGCGCCATAGCTTGTCTAAGCGAATTCAATTGAATTGCAGGTATTTGTTTGTAAATCGATAAAATTGATCTGTGGTCAGGACCTGATGGTCCATCCAAGGAGAGTGCAATTGCAGACGCGACACAACAGGTCACCCCATCTGGCCACACGATCCTCGCCAAAGGATCAGGGGTGTTCCTATCCTTAAGACCTCACTATGAAACTAAACAGAGTAAAAGTGTTTCCCAAATTCATTTACTAAACTTTCACTCCCCCAAAATAAGAAAAAAGACGAAAATAATTTCTTGCAAAGCTCTACGTTCCAAGTAACTTGATCTATACACAAACACACCCACCATCTACAAATGTGTCAAACCAAACAAACGTTTTCAACATGGCTGGGAACATTCCATTTTGTGGGGCAGGGTAATCTTAAAGCCTGAAATCGATTCTTCCAGCCGGCTCTTGTCTTGCGTTTAAACAAAACATTGTTTAGTTGGGCAGGCACATGTAAAGTTCGTTGACCTTTGGTTTTAAAGTATGTTTGTCGTTTTAATTTTATCAACGTGAGATTGTGCTCTCTTTTTTCTTGATTTTGCTGAGTTAATAACCATGATGGTCTTGGAGAACGTACATTTCTAACTGTTTGTTTCATCTTGCAAGAACGAGTTAAATTGGGCAAGAGTAAGCTAACTGTCTAGACCCTCCAGCTTCATCCAATAATATAACACAGCTTTAGAATGTGTTGTTTCACTTTTATTTCTAAACGAACTTGCGCCTCGAGGAGGGGGCGTGGCCCTTAGTTTAACGAACAAGCGAGTTTGCTGAATTTGTGTAATGTGCTTTGTGTAGCCCGTTTACTTTATGTGCCAAATTCTGTATAGTCTGAACAAAGAGAAGTAGGCCTACAGCAAGAAATGTTATTGTTTCAATTTTCATAATATATCAATGGACGTATGTAAAGTTGCGAAACGTCCTTGGAAAATAGTGGAGCTTCATCACGTGATAGCCATTCGTTTGCATTTCTGTATGTTTTAATAATTTTACGTGGCAAATATGGTGCCAACATGAATAGCTGTATTCACTGTTTTCTCGTTGAAATTTTGACATGATGTGTATTTTGAAATGTAGTGGATATGAATAAGTGTAGCTAGCATACGAGGTGCCGTGCAGCTCAAATGCTGGAATTGACCTTCGTAACTTTGCATAACCCATAAATAACTTAATAGTGTATGTACATTTTAGTGCACCAAACATTTCCTGGAAGATTCAGAGTGATATGTAAAAAGATCACTTCTTTGACAAATACATGATGTACGAACTTTCAACATCCGAGCGCAAGTTGTAGCGAGCTGTGTATGACGAGATTATATCGAGTTGTTTCCATTTAGCCAAGGTTCCTATAAGAAAGACCTTGTTCAAACCTTAGTTTTGCTTCATTATCTCCGGGACTAGCCTATTGCCCTTCGTAACAAGAAATCAACCTCAAAATTCAAATATGTATCTAACTTCTAAGGTAAGATTATAAATGATTTGATTACTTACATGATGTCTGATTTAGGCTTACTCATTATGAGAAAGAGCTGACATTTTCAAACTTTTGAGTTTTATTTGCAGTTTCCAAACTCTTTGGATAATTTAAGGGCAAACTTTGGAAGATGTGTTACCAAGAGAAACATAACAAATTATATTGGCAGGTTATGCTTTGAACTGTGTGTGCACGTGTTGAAATTCACCCCATGCCAGATTCAAGAAATGACATTTTCTTGTCTGTAATTCCAATTTAAAGGTCATGTCAAGTTATTGATTGAAACAAGGAGTTGTTACATACCTGTAACATTCTACTGGGTAATAAGAACCCTGTGTAAGTTTGTTATGTCGAAGATCTCTCGCTGCGAAGGTGACGCAGTTTCAAAATAGAGGCTAATTAAAGGACTCTGTCTTGTTTGGTTATCATGCATTTATGCGGAGTGGTGGCAATATCACTCAAACGGGTATTTCGAACCCCATAGAGGTCCCAATCGGGGTAACTGTATACATCATGGTGGTTGATAGAGGGCGTTTTATTTATGCATGGGATCACATAAAATAGAATATGTCAGTTTTGAAAATTACTAATTAATAACTCTTTGGCCTTGCACCAAAATGTCGTATGTCGCTCCTTGCACACTTTCGAATCCACTAACTTACCGAGATGTTCTATAGGCCTTTACTTGTGAGTCTCATTTTTGCAAGGTTTCAAACACTAAGTACGTCTCTTCGTGCAAATACATATTTTCACAGATTGGAAATCCTTGTTCTGAATTTACACTTGCCTATGCCAAAAGTGTACAGCCTTATATTTGTTTGCTGTCTGGCCATTTTGGTGCCTGTCTGCTGACAACAATACCTTAAGCATATTCAAATCATGTGTCCTTGATCGGCAATGCCTTTTCATCTCTGATGATTGAAAAGAGAATTTCAGGGAACATTGCCACAAACTTCAGAGTGCACTTTTTTCCTTTGCTGCCGTATTGTCCGATTAAACAATTTCCAACCACGTTCAGATTAGCTGTCTGATTCCATAAGTCACGTTCAGTCACGAGTCAAACAATTTATAAAAGATGTTTTGACTGGGGATAAAGGCTGATACATTTTGGTTCGAGCGTCCATTATTACCTCATAGGCCCCTAGTTAAATCTCCCGGGTTTTCTTTTCTTACCCAAAATTAGGCTCGACTGAAAATCTAGGCTCCAAGTTGACCCATAATGTCAAAATTACTCATGTGTAATATGAGTTTTGGAAAAATATTTACCACGCACACACAACATGACAGTTGTTGCAAATGAAGATTGATGAACAAGTGTAATGCTTTGAATGTTGTTCCTGGGACCGCTGAGTAGCTTTCATATTCTTTTATGTTATAGAAACTTTCAAAGGTTTTTCCCGCTTGAACCCCCACCCCCGAAAAACAAAATTTAATTTAAAGCAACATTTGAAAAAGTACAGAAGTACATACCGCAACAAGTGGCTACTCTTTATAAAACTTATAAGCACACATTTCCTTAGCTTAAAAAAATAACAAAAATGCTTATCAGAAACTGAAACCAGCAAAACTGAAATGTAATTTATTGAAGTGACCGGTGCCCCGGCCATATCGTCTAAAAACAGCTTTTATAAAATCCCAAATAGATTGAAAATTGGTTAACCGTAGCCTTTGAAGAGAGAAGATCTCTTTTAAGAAATAAATGTAAACGTTTCAGTTCTTGATCTGCTTCATGGTGCAGCCCTTTCAATGATTTGTTTCCATTCCTCCCACTGTAACTTAAATGAGACTGGCAGGCAGTGACTGTCTGGCCCCTTTTTACAAATGGTTGACGCACTATTGTCATTACTGTGTACACAGGGGATTAGACAAAAATGACAGGTGATCATCAACCTTTATTTGTTATTAACACAAAATCCATTTTCTGTTTAACAATTATGTAATGCTCTCAAAAAGCTGGCGATGTGTATTACGTCTTAACACACATTCTTATGAACTTTCCACCAAGCGGGTACCCTCCGACGCTGCTTTTATTGAAAGTTGACATTAGCCAGGCTAAACTAACACTCAATTTCCAAGCTTGGAACATGCTCTATGCAAGCCAGTGCATAAATCACATCTAACAGTGTACACAAACATCAGCTCGTCTTTAGACATCTTTGTTAATAAACACAAGTCTGCCGAACTGCATGAAGTACGTCCAACTTGGTTAAAGGCAATATGTCATATGTTTTTGGGCAAATGAGCAATTTCTCAAGAGACAACTTTTCATTTATACCAAGTTGATGTAAAAGATTTGAACTGACTCGAAGTACATCATTGTTTTCTTTAGAATAAGAGGCAGTCTTCCCATGTTTTAGTTTTCAATAAACGAAATAACAATTTCACTTTCATTTGGGGCTTATTTCGATTGCAAATGCGACAGACGTAAATATTTCTCTGTGATTAGTGCTGTTTCGAACTTATTAAAACTCGTCTCCTTTTTGTTTGTTTCGATTATTACGGAGCAATCCTATACTTGTCTCTAAGTGTAAGAAGGCGAGCTGTATGAAATAATCAATAACTGTTTTGCCTCAATTTCTTTCAATATTTACAATTACGATGAATGAGTACTAAGGTATCTTTCTTTAACGGGCAGGAAACACGTCTTAAAAGTAGTTTTCACCTCTAAGGAAAACAAGTTCATAGATTTTTTAATTGCTCTGTATTTTACTACTAGTTACTCCTTGTAATCAGGTTACATGAAGGAAAGCAGTTGCAGTACTGATAAGGCTACCTGTCTAAACCCAGATATGATTTAATTTTGTCATTGTTTGTGATTGTCAGCCGGCATCGCTTTTGTTTTGCCTATTGCGATCGGTAACATCGTCAGCTTGGTTGGTACATGAACATGATAATCTGACATCAACAAGTTTCTATTGGTGGACTCAGCAGCCAGCGACCTTGCGCCGATTGGCCTGTGTTTGTCCTCATCTTCTCCACTAAATTGACCTGTGATTCATTAGAAATTACAGTCTTTGTCTACCCATGGTAATACCTAATCTTTTATATGGCAAGATTTCTCTGAAATAGTTAGGGTTTGTTGTTGCATAGAGGCACATGCGTAGGTGTTGGCTTCATTGTTGTGGGATTCTATACGAGCTCGTTAATAATCCCCATCAGTGGGGGCCTTGACCACGCCCACAGATCAATCTGTAATCTTACTTCTGCACCACGAACATTATTCAAAGTATCATGTAAATTTACTCACATTTATTTTTGAACGAAAAGCTCAAAATTACACCAAAGAGAGAAAGCACTGGAGGTAACAGTTGTGCCAATACTGCAACTTAGGCTATCTTCAAATCTTAATCCTAACAATTTCCATTGGATGTTTGTGATGTAAATAAACAATAATATTTTTTCTACTGATTTGCCAAGATTATGTTTGTAATCTTTGCCTATGTACATGTACATTGTACATGTGTTACAATTTGCATGGAAGTGCGTGAGGAAAATGGGTCAAAAGTTCGTTACGTATCGGGGACAAGTTGTTTCCCTAAACAGCCCTCCAGCACCATGGCAACCTATGAAACATTCCTCCTTTCCCACCCAGAAATTTGGCCTCCTTAAATAACTAGAGTTTTGTGGAGTCGTCACAATGTAATGGCAAGGGTACATACCTCACGAACTATCCGTAATGAAAGCCGTTGGATAAAAGCATGGCTACAAAGTCTTAATCCCTTCCCCCTCCTCCAGTGGGTGAGCCCAGCTATGTCACTTCACAGTGAAATAGGGAGACACCAATAATGACACACAATATGTTGCAAAGGTCTTCTTGGTTAGCATCAGTGCGTTCCGGGACAATTGAAGCGTTCGACACACCCTTTTCCAAGCCAGGGGGTGGGGGATTACTGGGGGCCTGGTCCATACAATCACAGAGGTAACGATCATGCTGGCTTTATGGATTACATAGTGATCATGTAGATTAACCTTAGATTTGGGTTCTTTCAGAAACGATCGCGGGGATTATTATAGCATTGGCTTTTGGAAGAGTAAGTTCATTCCCATCTCCTAAACTAAAAATGGTCATCGCTTTACGATGAAAAGGGTGCATGTTTTGCCATCATTTTTTGCAGGTTGGTGTTTGGCCTTTTCTACAGCTACACTTGAAATCAGCAATTGGGGTGGGGGGGGGTGGACTCTTCAAAAGATAGTCTGTCAAATGAAAATATAATTCAAGGATGTACTAGTATCAAATTATTGTCAATGCCATTTCAGATTGAGACGATCAATTTTTCCCATGATGCTAGTTAGCAAAAATTGATCCAAAGCACATATTATTTTTAGTTCCAGGGAACGCTTGAAGTAGTTGCTCGTTCAATCTGTAATTTAGACCACGGGGTTTTACTTGAAAATGTAAAAAGTATTAGGCGTCTCCATGTTTAACCCAAGCAAAGCCTTCAAGAAAGACTCTGCTATAAGGGCGAAACTAGAGCCCATTTACAATTGCATTTATATTTTGGTGAGTTCTGAACTATTTGGGTCATTTCGCCTGATACAAAGACAGGTCGGGGCGAAACGGGAGGCCATTTATAAGTTGTTGCAGTTTTAATACACCAATCTCTTTTTTCTTTTTTCTTGTTGTAAAAGGGTAAGAGATATATTATTATACAAACACTTATAAGTGAAAACTATTGAATAAAAACTGGCACAATCTATCTTCAGACGTTTTATAAGAAGTTGAAAAGCAAATCAGATTTATAGTTTGCCTTATGCTGATTTTGACAACTCTCACGTCGACAGCTTTCTGACCTATTAACTACAATTTTACGTGTTGCGAGTGAAAAAGAAACAGAAAGAGCACTGGAAGTGTATTTGAAATCAGCAGCCTTTCGTTTATATACAACATGACCTTAAGAACCCAGACAGGTTTTGGGTTCCCAGGTATGGTGAATTACGTCGGTAGCATTATGGAGTAATATGATGCAGAGCTTAGAGATCAGTCCTGCTGTGTCGTGGAACTCTGTCGTGGGCTTGGAGGTCAGGCCGTAGGATGGAACAGTGCCAAGTTGCCAGTCTGGCACCCTATCCTTCATAAACAACTTCTGATGGCGAGGGAAAGGGTGAATAATGTGCAGACCCGATTTCGGGGGAAAACAAATTGTTAAATTGTTAGTTTGTGTTTAGTTCAAAATTAATTAATTGTTGTTAAAATGTGAGAGAAAAAAGCAAACAAGCAAAACAAAACGAAAACCCCCAAACAACCGGGAAAAAACCAAAGCCCAAACAAACAAACAAACAAACAAACAAACAAACACCCCAACAAACAGAACACACATAATGTGAGCAGAATCCACAGTTTTCCTCCCCATCAGATCTTATTTGTAAAGACAGGGTGCCAGACTAACAACACTTTGAACTGATCACAGTACTTTAGTTAGACGAAAAGATGGATGAAAGAAATTGAGACTTTAGTGATCCCTAGTAATCAGCTTCAAAACTTTCATTTTTTACATGTCAGTTTTGCAAATGCCAGCCATTTCATCCATCAACTTGCTAATGCTACCTATTCAAATTAACTACAAAACACCTTCATTGTTTAATAACTTGCAATAGCAACTTTTGTTTTACTTTTCAATAAAAACATAAGTTTCTTGAAACTGCAGAAACTAACAATGAGGTGTTTAGGCGACTACCTTCTAAAACTAGTAAAAGCCAATAGTCACGACCCGCATGGTGGTCGCACCCCTGCAACCAATCGACAAAGCAATCGAGGAAGTAATTCATGAGTTGTTTGGGATTATTATTTGAGTAGTTGATGCCTGAACTGGAAAGTTTACATTACCCAATAACAGTGAATGCTTTCAATCGGACAGGAAGTCTTTGATTCTGTTAATGGTTTCTTGATGATAAACCCTTTTCCCCAATCGTGTGTTTCCGCCACAGTGCAAATTTTGTTTAGCAAAGTGAACTCAAATCAAACTGTCCACAGGAAAGCTACACCAGCATTTTGCATCTCCCATATTCCCGAGTGAAATTTTCCAAAATCATTTCAGAGAGTCCATTTCCCGAAACCGTGGAGACATTTTCTTTTCATTTCTCAATTGGGTCATGAAACTATCAAAAGTTCCAGAAACGTTTAAAATTGCAGTGATATCTAAACTGGGCTAGAAACCTGCCAGTGCCAAATCTAAACACGTTTGCCATTTTATTCCAAATTGTTGTTCCCACTGATTATAAAGAGAACTTTGTCTCCAGAATCTCGTTGCTTGTTATTTTGGAAATGATCCAATGGCCCTCTGATCTGTCATAACAGCTGAAACGCTTGCATGCATAGTTCAAAGTCCGCCCATTGAAGACATGTCGCCATATGTGTTAAATATACATCAAAACGGCTTTGACCCTAAACAAACTGCCAAAATCGGGACAAATTTGGTTAAATTTAAGAAGGATCATAATTGTGTACATGTACACGGCATCGTGAGAAATTCTCAGGACTTAAATCCGCTTTTCGCACAAGAATTTTTGCCCCCGCAAATCACGGGATCTGAAAGACTTTGTATCTCCTCAAAAAACTCTATTCTGTTCCCAGTGCTAGTAACGCAAGATTATCATTAAGTTGTTACCTCCATTGCACACTCGACCCCACAGTGTTGGGTGCTTTCGCTTCTCTCGCCTTTTATTGAATTTTCTGTGAATAATACGGTTATTTTGTTAAGGGTTCGGTTCTTTTGTCCCGCTTGTATATGGGTATTTAAACACCCCTGCACAGCCACAGGTATGCCTGGCATGCCTGCTGAGTTGCATGACAAAAATGGGACACAATTATGCAAAACTACATTGGAGTGTAAATCCAGGCGTCCGGTAGTTCTTTTCAGAGAGCATGCGCCTGGTAATCCTATAGTCAAGTTGGGAAATCTTTTGGCCAGCGCCCTGAAAAATAGAGGGAAGGTATTGAGTAACAGTAAGCGTTCTGTGTAAACACGTAGGCCTTTACTGGCCAGGAAGTTGGAAGGCGGATTACAGAGCCACTACTACTACTAGTATACTCTAGGGGTACTTCGCCACTGAAAATTGATCACACGTTCTCGAAGAGTTCGTAATGGAATCCGAAGGGGCAAGCCTCGTTACATTTGGCCTCGAATTACCACGCTAAGAAGGGACTGCTGACCAATGGCGTTGCTGCTGGTGTGACCGGTAGACTGTGCCAAATTATAACCCGGACAGTTTTCGTTAAGGAATGCCAACAAGGCGTCGATCGTGTGAAAGGGCCAGTGCGTTTTAGGGTCCAACTCAGGAATTCGACCCTGGTAACTAGCTAGCTGTGCTTGTGGATTTCTTCGTGTGACGATCGTAGGCCTTTGCCTACCCACCGCTAAATCTACCAAAATGTTTAAATCTGAGATTAGCTTCACCATGCCGAACACAGGTTAGTATATTCATGATCTTATGTTCGCTAAATCACCATCAAACTTGAACGTCTTGAGAATTGGGAGTAAACTTTTATTATGATTATTTTCATTAGGGATTGGCGCAAGTTTTTTGTGTTGCTGTGTAAAGACTTTCTTCGTTCAGTTTAAAACTTTTTTTTTTAATGGTGGCAGTGAAAACTCGTTAAATTGTTTCCAGAGATGTTTATGATCAACGTAGAAAAGAGACGTTAATTGTAAAGGGGTGGCCAACAGTAGAAAGCAGTGTTCAATTCCTGCAGCGTGCAGTTTACTGGAACATGAGGGAACTATTGCATCACTGAGTGGGTGTGTGGTACAGTGAGTTTACGTAGGAGCTTTGTGACTACCACAAGGAGGGCTGGGGTGTGACCAAGGCCAGTCAGCCATGTTTTGCTTGAATAATGCATGTTCACTGAGCCCATGGAGGTAGCATACACTAGCATGCATACTTATTCTTCGAAGTCTCTCTCTAAATGTAGATCTGATTTGGCCTTTTGTTGCTGCATTTTTGAAGCTCCATTCTGTTGGCTTGTATGTTATGTCATATCATGGAGGTAAACCTCCATGGTCATATTGACCATCCAGTAGTAAATGTTGGAGGAATTTGTTTAGCTTCTGCGGGGAACTTGGTGAGAGTTTGGATTGAAAAACTGATTCATAACAAGTACTAAGTAGAGCAAGAGCAAACCTTCTTCTTGTGGAGCATGAACAAAGATGCTGAACCGGACCAACTATTTTTCACTCATTATGACCATAAGATGTTTTTGATCATAGTGAGTGAAAGTCAGTACAGATGCAGCACCCTAGGGTCTTCCCCCTTCTTTTATACACTTGTTGTACTCCATGCTGAATACAGACTTAGTTTTCAAAACTGTCACAGCATTGGACTTCCATCAGTCGAGTAGAAATTATCAGAATTAGAAAACAATCTGCAGTGGTTCTAAATTAATGGCTCTGCTGTACTGCAAATATAAAGAACATCTTGACAATGAGCTGTTGACATTATTGAACTCCGAATGGTATTGTGAAAAAAAGTACAGAAAGCCAGAAGGGATGTTTTTGATAAAAATAGACTATTGTTGGTAGTCAAAACCGTGCGGTAGTTGACAACAAAATGTATTGTAAGTTTTACTGGGAAAGCAGTGTTGTGTTCTTTAATTCATCCTATAGTGGTGTTAATTTGGTAAGATGAAAGCATTAAAACCAATTGTCACCAAACCACCCGAAAACCTTCAACATCCAACTGCATGGTTAGTTTGATTCTGCTAGCAAAGCACTGTAATACTACTTAGTACACATGTACACTGATTTAGAAGTTGTTCATGGGATCAGCAGCCATCTCACCATAATCAGAGTCCAACAGTTTTGGTGTTTGATTTTGTACGGTGAGAAATTAGAGCATGGTTAGAGCAAGGACGGATCCAAATAAATCACCTAGAGGGTTTACCAAGCCAGTTACTTCATGGAAGCAATGGATATAATTGCTTCACTTGGTGCCATTGGAAATGTTGTAGTACATGTGCCCTTTACATAGGCAAAACCACATTGCCCTGACAATAATCATGGAGAATGAAGCATCAGGCTGGATGTGCAGTTCACATTATTTTACTTTTTCTAGATTTTGTGGTGAGGTGAAACCAACGCCCTTCTCTATTATAGTGAAACTTTTTCTCTCTTATGTGGCTTGTTTTGGTCTTGACTGGGGTAACCTTTAATTTGTTTATAAATTAAGTCACCGCATTGCAGTCAACATAGATATCACATTATCATGTTAAACCCATAGTGCTCTCCTATCAGTAGAATGGAATTTGACAGAAGTGTTTACATTTCTTAATTCCTAAGTGCTACCATTTTTTTCCTTTGGAATATCTGTTTGCATAACATGAAACTGTAAAAGTATGATTACACAATACATACATTTTAATCTTCAGTGATAAGATAAATTCTTTAGCTTAAGAACTTTGCGTCCTCTTTTGTTTCTGAAACAAAACTATTTTCAAGTTAAATTTTAATTTAAAGGGGCACATTGCCTTTGGATTGGGTGCTTTGGGCTTTAACCCTAACCCATTAGGGTCTCTCTACATAGCCTGCCAAATACAACAGAATGCAACACAGT
>CM021526.1:751239-761617 GCA_010994315.2 Pisaster ochraceus | reverse complement strand
AAATGGCAACCGTGTTTATGTTTAGTTTCCTTTATCTTTTTCAGTTGTTGACTTGAAGGTAGCTGCACCGCTTGCGACAGATGAAACAGAAAACATGGATCTAGATGCTGATGTTGATGTTGGTAAGTTATTTATGATTGAAATAAGGGCAGTTCCAGGGTTACTTTGCTCATCAGTATTTTAATCATCATTCATTTTCCACTCAATGAATAAACAAGATTGATATTAAAAACATATGAAAGTTTACAAAGTAAAACACCACAGAAACAGTAACATGATTTTCTGAATTAGGTGTCTTAGTATTTTGATGTCATCCCATTGTAAAAAAACAAACACATTTTACCATACCAAGTCAAGGGAATCATTGAGAAAAAAATATGGTTTTCAAAATGTCAGTCACACTGCATAAAGACAGGTGACTAGTCAGATTTTAATTTATGGTCCAAACTTTATTGATGTCGCTAAGAGATGCTATTTTTTTGTGAAAGCTTTTAGCATTCACTTTTATCAGGGCTATCCATGGTGTTTATCCAAAGCCAAGGTTAAACAACTAAATCTGGACTAATTTATGGCTCAAAGGTTGTCCTGTTAAGTTAGTTATCAATGATGGCTTTGTATATAGAATGTGTTTTTAGAGCATGTTTATACTAGCTAGTTTTTTTTATATAGCTCTGGTTCTGGTTCTACAAGTCTGTAAAATTCATTACTAAATATTGTTCAGATAAAAGCCGAGATGAAAGAAAGTTGTTAAATGTCATCAAGAATGTATTGAATTAAAAGTATGTTTAGATGAAGCCTATAGTTTTACAAGGTTAATTCTTGCAACATGGTGCCAAGGTTTTTTTAAGTTACTCCTTGAGCCAAGGAGCCATGTCAAAAACATAGTTTAAACTGTGGCTTTAATTCTTGTGAATTTTCCTCGTGCTTTGACCCAAATATGTTAGTCCACTGTTGGTAAAGAAACTGCATTTTACTTAAAGATAACATTTAAAAAGCATTCCTTTTGATGGACAGAAACAAAATATAATAATAATCAAAGAAAAGTGCACTACGACATACGAGTACAATCATATAAACAATGTACATGTAGGTCATTTCAAATGTGGCCAATTATGTCTTGTTATGGTGGTGAACCTGTATGGGGTCTGTGGTTAAACAGAACCTGTGAAGTGAACTTAGGTTCCCTTAGTGGAGCTCACATTTGTCAATGCCAGGCAGCTGTTGACCTACTGCTACAGCTTCACACATGTACATATATGGCAATTTAGTTATCAGACTACCACCATTGATAGTGTGTCTAGAGGGATACGCTAGAGTGTGCACTAACTGCATTAATTCAAAAGAACATTCCTTGGCTATAACTTTGGGGAAAGGGGGAAATAAATGTTACGAAAAAGGTTCTACCGTGTGGATTTGTGAACCATTGATTAAAATCTTCAAAAACTCAAGAGAAAATTAATGATAGGCCTATAGCAGTTTTTTCCTAACGGTTGATCTCCTCAAATGATTTTAGGCTAACAAATATCTGACACTGATGGGTCTATAAATAATTTATGAAAGATAACTCCAGTGGGCAAATTCCTACACAAGATTTGTACTTGTGCAAATATAGTGTCAAAAGGTGTGACATTAACAGTTATTTAACTAACGAAAAGAACGAAAAACACACAGAGAAACACTACACTTTTTCTGTAATAGGTTGACCCTTGACCCCGAAGTCAAAATTCAGTTTTTGTACCCGTCCAATGTTCTCTGCTCAGAAACAAATGTAGTATTATACTGTCAAAGTCCTCAAACCACTACATTTATTGTTATTGCTGCAGTTGAATTGAAGTAAAGTTGATATGAATGTGCACAGATAAATTTCCGGATGTAACAAAAGTGATTTGGTTGGTTTAACTAAAACAAGAGCCAGTTCTTTTATTATGTATTCTTTTGTTGGTTTGGTTGGAAGATGTACTTTTTAAAAAACAAGAGGAACAAATAAAGTTTCTCTTCCCTAAATCACTGATGTAATGCATACATAACTTAAAGGCAATGTTGAAATATATGTATTTAAGATACTAAAAAGAAGACTGAGATGAATTGATTAATAATAAAACAAACCTGGACAAGAGCAACACCGTAGACCTGTTCACACTGCACAGTAAACACCCTCTCATTTGACACATTTCATCACTGACACCTTGAACTGACACTCATAGATACCACTTAAAACTAGCGATCAAAGAAAATGGCATCTTTAGTCAAACACTTTTTGAAACACCACTATCGTACAAAATGTTGTGTTTTTAACTAGTTAAAATGGACACTTGATGCTTTGAATTTGATAAAAATATTTTTCTTACTGTTTTACGTCCTAAATTGATAGGCAATAAAGTAAGAAAGGTCTGTGTTAGTTTGTGAAACCATAACAAGAGTAAAACATACAATTTCCATTTTCAAGAAGTGATATATTCCAATGTATTACAACATAAACGAAGGTCAAGGTCAGTGCGCTCGTCTCAGTTTGTGAAAAAGTTTTGTTCACATTTGAGCTAGGTGGACTCACTTCATTTCAATGTTAAATGGAACTTCTTAAAAAACAAAAATGTTCACTTTCGTGCAAAGGTTTTCATGCAAAATTTTCATAATTAAAAAAAAAGATTCGTTGCTTTGAAACTTCATGAAAATGTAGGCCTTGATTAATTTTTTAAAATGTGTACACAAAACTGAAAACTAAAAAGATGAAGGTGGTTTTGTACACAAGGTGTCAGTCAGCTCGTGGCATCGGTGACTGTTTAGAGCAAGTTTTTTCAAAAAATGAATGAAATTGTTTTACTTTGTGTGTGTTTCAGGAGGAAACCTTGATGTAGCTGGTGGAGTTGATGCAGGTCTGGGAGGAAGTGCTGGCCTATCGGTAAATTATTTAAATAATGGTAGTTTTATTTATAATTATAGTACCGCCCTGAATGGTTTATATATAATGGTTTATGTAATAACTGAAATGTACTTCTACTGACAAAAGTACCCCATTCATGTATGAAGACTTGGTCCAAATTGCTTTAGATTTTGCTTAAATTTATGGCCATGCAGGAATGGAGATAGCCTTGCAGAAATTTACCAAAATAAATAGTATTTCCATAAGTAACTTGCTGAAGTCTTGTGATAGAAAACAATTACCAACCCAAAAAGAAACACAAACCATCGTAGCATAGCAGTTGTTTGCCTTCATAATGTGTTCTTTAAATCTTATATTGAGGATGCACCATGCAACAGATCCACATTTTGTTTTCAGTGGAAGGTAGCAGAGATTTTGTTTACAGAGTTAGCAGAGTAAATTGTTGAGTTCATTGTCATCAATCTTGTTAAGATCATGGATCTAATTTGACTTACCCAATATAAAATTTGAGATTTACTGAACTTTACAACAGCAGCAGATTTTTCCTACCAAACGCTACCGTGCAAAAGTTTCATTTACTGATTTCTCATTAAAATATCTCAATTTCTTAGTTAAGTGTCCTACCTGTGTATTATTAATGTTTCAATAGTAACATGATCATTTGATAACTTCCAAAAAGGATAATTTTGCAACAAGGTTTTCGCAACAGGATAAATCGCCATTTTGTATGACCTCATTATTTATTAATGACCTCATTATTAGCTTTAAATGGCATTTGAACCAATGGCAACAAACAGCACAGTGGGAAAAGCTTATCAATATTTAAAATGTGAGTCTGCGGTCTCATGTATCAAAATGGAGATTAGACCATTTCTTCAGTATTTTCAAAGTAGTAAAAGAAAGTGTATTGCTTGTACAGGTGCGCGTTAACTTTTGCACTGAAGTGTATTTCTAACTGAGGTTCTCTACAGGGACATAGTCAGGGTTCAAGTCAGTTGAAGGTTTTTTCTTTCCAGTTGGGCACCCTCCAAGAAAAATGATTTCAACAATTCCTAGAAGAAAAAAAACATCAGGGTGGAAGTGAAAAAATGGAAGATCCAAACCCCTTTGGTAATTTTTTTAAAATGTGATCAATTTGTTTATTAAATGGTTTCTTTTTCCCCCTCATTTTAGGCTGGCATTCCGTCTGGAGCATCTGATGCTGGATTTGGTGTAAGTGGGGATATACCATCAGCAGGAGCAAGCCTTGATGTCTCTGCGCCTGACATTAAAATGAAAGCAAATGGAAAGAAACAGAAAAAGCGACCATCTTTCCCCAAATTTAGAAAAAGGACTCCTGCTGAGGCTGAACTAGATGTTGATGCAAATGCAGAATTGCCCAAAGGTCAAGTAGAAATTGGAGGAAATGCTGATTTGGCAGCTGGGATAAATGGACACAAAGGATCAAAACATAGGAGGCGAAAAAAGAAACCAGAATTAAATGTATCTGGTGGACTTGGTGCGAAGAGAGATCACAGTAGTACAAGCTCATCTTCAGAATCGGACAGTGAAGCTGAAATTGAAGTGAATGTGCCTTCTTTGTCTATTGGTGGAGGAGCAGGCATGGATGTTGATGGACCCAAAGCAGATATTTCCGTCAAAGCAGATGCACCAGATGCAAAACTACATTCTCCAAGGAAAGGTGGGTTCTTCTCTGGGATTGCCAAGTTTTTCAGTGGAGATTCTGATTCCGAGTCAGATGAAGAGACTAAAAGACTGAAAGTCTCAGGAAGTCTTCCCAAAGCAGATGTTTCAATGGAAGGTCCAGATTTCAACGTCGAGGGTGGTGTGGGGACCAACCTCGATGCTTCTGGTTCAGCCAGTCTCCCTAAAGGAGATGCCAAAGTCAATATCGGAGCAGGTGGCAAGCACAAGGGATCACAAAGCAAAGGAAAGAAAGGACGTTTTAAGCTGCCAAAGCTGGGAAAGCCCAAGGTAAATGGCAATGCTGATATTGGTGGAGCAGTCGAAGTTCCCAATGCCGATCTTGGTGGAGTTGCTGGTTTCAATGTTGAAGCACCTGATGTCGTAGTAAAAGCTGAAACTGACACTAATGTTAAGACAAAAAAACCAGGCTTTGGATTTGATGCTCCAAAACTAGGTTGGTCTGATCCAAGTGCTGGGGGTGGTGTCGGGGTTGGTATTGACGGCTCAATTTCAGGACCAGATGTGAAGTTATCAACACCTGATGCTTCTGTTGATGTTGAAGGTGATGTGAAAGGTCCAGGATTTGGTGGAGGTTTCGGTGGAGCTGGTGGATTCGGTATGAACGGAAACATCAGCGGACCTGATCTTGATTTGAAAGCGCCATCAATGAAAGTTGAAGGAGGTGGAGGTTTTGGAGGAGGAATGAAGGCACCAGATGCTTCCTTGGGGATTGATGGAGATGTGAAAGCCCCAGACTTTGGCGGAGGTATTGGTGGATCTGGTGGATTTGGCCTCAATAGAGACACTAATGGACCTGGATTTAATGTTTCTGGACCATCAGCAAACATTGGAGGTGGAGTAAAGGCACCTGATACTTCACTGGGTATTGGAGGAGAGGTGAAGGCCCCTGATTTTGGTGGAGGCATCGGCGGAGCTGGTGGCGTAGGTTTAAAGGGAGACATCAGCAGACCGGATGTTGATGTAAAAGCACCATCATTGAAACTTGGAGGAGGTGGAGATTTTGGAGGAGGAGTGAAAGCACCAGATGCTTCTCTAGGCTCTGGTGGAAATGTGAAAGCCCCGGGATTTGGTGGAGGTATTGGTGGATCTGGTGGAATTGGCCTCAATGGAGATATTAGTGGACCATCAGTTAACATTGGAGGAGGTGGAGATTTCGGAGGAGGAATAAAAGCTCCAGATGCTTCACTTGATGTTGGTGGAGATGTGAAACCCCCAGGATTTGGTGGAGGATTTGGTGGAGGAATTGGTGGAGATGTTGGACTTGGTCTTAAAGGAGACATTCCCAGACCAAATGTTGAGGTGGGAAGCCCAGATTTGGGGGGAGGTATCGGTGGAGCAGGTGGTTTTGGCCTTAAGGGAGATGTTAAAGGACCCAATATTAAAGGAGATGGAGGATTTGGTGGTGGAATAAAAGCACCAGATGCTTCGCTAGGTGTTGATGGGGATGTTAAAGCCCCAGGATTTGGTGGAGGCATTGGCGGAGCTGGTGGACTGGGCCTAAAGGGAGACATTAACAGACCTGACGTTGATATCTCTGGACAATCTGTTAATATTGGAGGAAGTGGAGATTTTGGAGGTGGAATAAAGGCACCAGATGCTTCACTGGGTGTTGGTGGAGATGTGAAAGCCCCAGGATTTGGGGGAGGCATTGGAGGAGGAATCGGTGGTGCTGGTGGACTTGGCCTGAAGGGAGAAATTACCAAACCTGATGTTGATATCTCTGGACCATCAGTCGACATTGGAGGAGGTGGAGGATTTGGAGTTGGAGTGAAAGCACCAGATGCTTCACTAGGTGCCGGCGGTGATGTGAAAGGCCCAGATTTCGGTGGTAAATTTGGTGGCACTGGTGGACTTGGTCTCGGAGGAGGAGTAAAGGGTCCTGATGTGTCAGCACCGTCTGCTGGTGGGAATATTGATCTCGGAGGTGATATTGAAGTGAACGGGCCAGAACTAAGTGCTCCAAACATTGGCTTAAGTGGTGGTGCTGGTGTAAGTGGTGATTTGCCTGATGCTTCTGCAAACGTTGATCTGAATGGAAAGAAAGACAAGGGCGGCTTCCACTTCAGATTACCAAAGTTCAGATTCCCGTCATTTGGGTCATCAGATGCTAAAGTAAAAGGAGATTTGAAGGTCGAACCTAAGGGTGACATTTCTGTGGAAGGACCAGAGGGAGGATTGAATGCTGGTGGTGACTTTGATGCTGACATTAACTTACCGAATGTTTCTGCTGACATTGGTGGAAATGCAGATCTAGATGTCAAGAAGTCTGTTGACCTTGATGTAAAGGCAAAGAGTCCAAGTGGAGATTTATCCTTCAAAGGACCATCAGGTGGTATGTCTGGCTCAGTTGATGTTGATGCCCCAGATGCCAAACTAGATGTGTCAGCTGGTGGAGATGTTAGTGGCTCGGGAAAAGGAAAGTTTAAACTGCCAAGTTTTGGTCTTCCTTCTTGGAAAGGAAAGGGTGATGTTTCTGTTGATGCTGATGTAAAAAAGCCAGATGTAGACATCGACATCGATGGCCCGGGTATTGGTGGAGGGCTTAAGACAGATGTAGATGTTAGTGGTGATGTTGATGGGCCTGATGTTGGTGCCAAATTTAAAGTACCTGGAGGTTCTGTAGATGGCGCTGGATCAGTAGCTGCTGGTGGGAATGTTGATGCTAATCTTGAAATGCCTAAAGCCTCTGGAGATGCATCTGGTTCCATAGATGTAGATTCACCAGAATTTGATGCAAAAATTAAAGGAGGTGGAAAGAAAAAGAAAGGATTTCATTTTCCGCATATCAGCTTTCCGTCATTCAATTTTGGTGGAAAGGGGCCTAAGGGTGACAGTCCGGATATTGATGTAGATGTCCAGGCAGGTGCTGCTGTAAAAAAACCGGAAGGGGATATCGGAATCAGTGTTGGGGCTCCTGGAGCAGGGGCAGATCTTTCAGGAGGGATTTCAGGTGATGCTGATGTTAATGTTCCAAGTGTCAAGGGTGGCGCTGGATTTGGCATTGGAGGCAAATTGACCGGACCGTCTGTTTCAGGTAATCTTGACGGGCCTGATGTTAATGCAAAGATGAAACTACCTGAAGGACCGGACTTTGGTGGAAAAGTTTCTGTTGAGAGTTCAGAAGTTGATGTTGATGGCAAAATGAAAGGACCAGATGGATCGATTGGGTTAAAAGGTCCAGAGATTGGAGCATCAGGGGGAATAAGTGGACCTGACTTTGGGGGAGGCTTTGGTTTGAAAGGAGACATCAATGCCCCAAGCATTGGTGGTTCTGTTGATATTGATGGACCTGACCTAGGAGGAGTGAAGAAATCATTTGACCTTGATGTGAAATCAACCAAGCCAGATGCGAATATTTCCTTTGATGCACCTAGTGGAAAGCTGTCATTAGATGGTTCAGCAGATGTTGACATATCCAAACCAAAAGGAGACATTTCAGGCTCACTCGATGTGAACACACCAGATGCTAATGCGGATATCAATCTGGAAGGAAAGGGCTCTGGGAAACATAAATTCCGATTTCCTAGTTTTAACTTCCCAAGCTTGCCAAAGTTCAAAGGCAAGGCTAAGTTTGATGGTGATCTTGATGGGCCAGATGTTGACATTAAAGGTGGAGCAGGTGGTGATATCAATTTGCCAAAAGGTGATGCTTCTGTTGATGGTGACATTGATGTGAACCTCCCTACCGGTGAAGCTAGTCTCGGAGCATCAGGGGAATTGCCAAAAGTC
This sequence comes from Pisaster ochraceus, assembly GCA_010994315.2. Lineage (NCBI taxonomy): Eukaryota > Metazoa > Echinodermata > Asteroidea > Forcipulatida > Asteriidae > Pisaster > Pisaster ochraceus. Next base: position 753,300 of record CM021526.1, on the reverse strand, counting down.
GAAGGAGATATTGATGTAGAATCACCAGATTTTGATGCTGACTTATCCATTGGGGGTAAGGGCAAAGGTTCAAAGAAGAAAAAGGATGGTTTCCATTTCCCATCATTTAACTTCGGATTCTCAGGCCCAAAGCACAAACACAGGAAGGGGGATGCAGATGTTGACATTGGGGCTGGACTTGATATTAAAGGGGGAGCAGGTGTTGATATTGATGGTCCAAATGTTGACGGGAGCATGAAGGCACCAAAAGGCTCAATTGAAGTATCAGGTCCAGATGTAGGTGGCGGAGGTGGCATTGGAGGTGGCGTTGAAGGTGAACTGGGTGGTGATGTTGATGTTGATGTCCCCAAACCTGATATTGATCTTTCAGGGAAAGTTGGAGGTGGTGGTGATGCAGATGTGAATTTGTCTCTGGATGGTAAAAAGAAGAGTCACAAGAAGAAAAAAGGTTTCCACTTTCCATCATTTGGATTTGGTTTCAAAGGAAAAGGAGGTGATAGCAGCTCAAGTGATTCAGATTCTGATGATGGGAAGGGAGGAGTTGGCTTCAAAATGGGTGTTAAAGCTCCCAAGATTAAAGGTGGAGTTGGAGGTGAAGTGAAAGGCCCTAAAGTTTCTGGGGACCTTGATGGCCCTGAAATTGATGTCGAAGGTGGTGCTGGTTTTGGTATTGGTGTCTCTGGTGGAATTGGTGGTGATTTAGATGTGAAAAGACCAGACGGCGGAATTGAAGTTGAAGGTCCAGATCTTGGAGGAGTGAAAAAGGACATTGATATTGATGTGAAAGCACCTAAACCTGAGGGTGATGTTTCTGTTGATATTCCCCGTGGTAAGATTTCTGTTGGTGGACCTGATTTCGATGCAGACTTAGATCTAGAAGGCAAACATAAGGGATCTGGCAAAAAAGGATTTGGATTTAACTTGCCTTCAATCCATTTTCCAAAAGGTAAAGGAAAAGGACATGCTGACATTGATGCAGGCTTGAACATTGAAGGAGATGTCAAAGGCCCAAGTTTGTCCGGTCCAGATGTGAACTTAGATGTTGGTGGGGTTGCTGGAGGAGACGTAAAGCTGCCAGAAGGAGATGCATCACTGTCTATTGAAGGACCAAACATTGGTGGAGGCATTGGAGGTGGCGGTGGTGGAGGCTTTGGAGGTGGCTTTGGGGGTGGCTTTGGCGGTGGTATCAATGGGCCAGACCCCGACAAGAAGGACTTTGATGTTGATATTAAAACATCCAAACCTGAGGCTGATCTTTCAGTAGATATGCCAAGTGGCAAACTTGCTGTTGATGGGCCAGACATATCTGTTGGTGGTCAAGCTGGAGGAAACTTCGAACTTCCTGAGGGAGATGCTGACCTGTCCGTTAGTGGTCCCAACATTGGAGGTGGTCTTGGAGGTGACATTGACATTAATGCTGGCATTGGTGGGAAAAAGAAAAGCCACAAAAAGAAAGGAGGTATCCATTTACCATCTTTTGGGTTTGGCGGTAGAAGCAAGGGAGACGATAGTAGCTCAAGTGACTCGGAATCTGACGATGGAAAAAAGAGAGGCTTTGGTTTTGGCATCAAAGGTCCATCAATGAAAGTTGGTGCTGGTGGTGATGTTGAAGGCCCTGAAATGTCTGGTGACATACTGGGTCCTGGTGTTGGACTCAAAGGTGGTGCAGGTATTGGGCTGGGAGTGTCTGGTGGCATTGAAGGGCCAGAACTTGGAGGGGTGACAAAGGACATCGATATTGATGTTAAAGCACCTAAACCTGAGGGTGATGTGTCTGTTCATATTCCCAGTGGCAATGTTTCTATTGAAGGGCCTGATGTTGATGCAGATTTTGACTTAGGAGGAAAGCGCAAGGGGTCTGGTAAGAAAAAGGGGAGATTCAATATGCCTTCAATCCACTTTCCAAAGGGAAAAGGGAAAGGCCATGCTGATGCTGACATTGATGCAGGTTTAAACATTGGAGGAGACATTAAAGGTCCAAGTTTATCTGGTCCAGATGTAAACTTAGATGTTGGTGGTGGTGCAGGAGGAGATGTTAAGCTGCCAGAAGGAGATGCATCT
>CM021526.1:716148-748033 GCA_010994315.2 Pisaster ochraceus | reverse complement strand
CATTGATGTTGATGTACCTAAACCAGATCTCTCTGTTGGTGGAGGATTGGATGCCAAATTGAAGGTAAAGAAGCCAAAAAAGAAGAAGAAAAGCAAGTTTGGTTTTGGTTTTGGTGGTAAGTCTAGTGGCACCTCAAGTAGCAGCTCTAGTTCCAGTTCATCAGAGTCCGATGATGATGAAGGAAAGAAGGGATTCAAAGCTAAATTACCAAGCTTTGGATTTTCAGGAAATGCAAAGACTCCAGATGTTGATGTCAGTTCTCCTGAGGCAGGCCTGAGTGGGGGAACTGGTGGTAATATTGTAGCTGGTCTTGATGTAGATATGCCCAGTGCTGAAGTCAACATTGGTGGAGATGCAAAAGTTGATGACATAGATGGGGGTTTAAGTGGTGGCATCAAAGGTAACATAGGTGGAGACATTGTGAGCCCTGATGTTGATGTTAATGTAAAAACAGAAAAACCTGATCCATCGTTATCACTTGAAGGACCCGAATTAAGCATTGGTGCTGGTGGAAGTATAGGTGGTGATCTATCAGGAGGGACCCAACTGGAAGGAGCTACTGGATTAGATGGAAAAATTGATACATCTGGAGACATAGGTGATGATGTTAAAGGAGGTATTGGTCTTGGTGCTGGTCTTGGTGCAGGACTATCTGGAGGGATTGATGTGGAGATTCCAAAACTGTCGGGCTCTGCTGATGCTGGGGCTGCCGGTAAAGCTAAGCGCAAAAGGAAAAATAAAGGTAAAAAGAAAAAGGCCACTGAGGGGTCATCAGTTGATGCTGCTGTAAGTACACCAAGTGTTGATATCGGAGGTGGAGCTGAAGTTGATGTTGACGATGCCGTTGCTTCTTCTGGAGGACTTTCTGTACAACTACCAGAAATTGGTGGAGAAATGTCGGGATCAGTTGCAGGCAAGGCTGATGTTGATACCAGCACTAAAGCAAACGATAGTCCAAGAAAGAAAAAGAAGGAAAAGAAAGGATTCTTTGGATCAATCGGTTTCTCCAAAGATTCAAGTTCAAGCTCAAGTTCTAGTTCATCCTCGGAGTCTGATGAGGGCATTGGCTCTAAGATATTATCTACATTTGGATTTGGCAAAAAGGACTCAAGTGACTCAGATAATCCCAATTCGAACAATAACAATAGCACACGACTGGCAGAAGCAGCTGAAGCTGAGCCAAATACAAGATACAGTGAAACAGAACTCAATGTTAATAACAATGCAAACGGAGATGATAAAGCAGAGAGCGTAGATGAATTATCCAAAGGACATTCCCACACACGAAGCAAGAAGACTTTTGGGAGATTATTCAGCCGGAAGCCTCGACAACATATTGTAGAAATACCCGATGATGGAGCAGAGATGGAAGGCAAGTTGCATGCAGGAGAGGAAGCCCATGGAAGTGCATCAGTTGGTATGTATAAAGTAAAATTACAACTGTCTTGACTTCTTTGCTCATATCACATTTGTTCTGAAATAAAAAGTCAAATGGTTTCACGAAATTGCTAGTTCAAGGACTGTTAAATATTCAAAAATAAATGCATGCCGTTAAAAAATGATCTCCTATAAAAATTGGAAGCCTGTGTTTTGTATGGGATTTTGTCTAAGAGGTTACATGTGAAACGAGCAAAGTTGATCAGGTTTGTTTCTTTTTGGAGACTATGAAAAAAAAAATTTTTACAATGAATAAAATATCTTGAGATTTTATTCTACAAAACAATCTACTTAACAGCACATTAAAGACTTTTTAGTTTGTTTTATTTTTGTATAAAGCACGACTTTCAAATTTTACATTATTGATTTCATGCTACCAGGATTGCAATAGCATAGATTGCCGTGGATATAGCAGCTTTCAAAGATTTTAAAAAGGTAAATTGTTTCTATACTTTGTGATTTCCAGCATGCCAAGTAGATTCCTTAAAGAAATTAAGTAGTGCTTTGGTTTGTGTGTTTTTCTCCTCAAGTGAAACAAAATCACTGATTTGAATAGTTGTTGTTCATAGAAAATTTGTCAAAACACAAAAACTATTCTTAAAAAAGGTAAAAATTTACAATTTTTCAAATAAATAAATAGATTGAAATCAAACAACCACTTTCAAAATACTTGAAGAGAAAAACCAAAAACATTGTACATTCTTTTTGCATGAAAGATTAATTCATTCTTGTTTTAAAAGCGCACAAATAATTTGGTTTGCCTTGATTTGCTGTTCTTGCACGCATCATGTTGGTTTTGCTGTGGGTAGACAAATATTGAATGCATTATCTCCAGGTAAGATAGATCTGCATGCTTGCATGAGCTTGTTTGGTGTTCGATTGCATGGAAAATAATTCTGCCTGCCTTTCTGTTTTTTGTTTTGCATATGTCTGTTTGCTACTCACTGTAACAGTGCAAGATAACAGCATGGTGTCCAACAAGGGTGCTATTCTGCATACGCCTCAAACAAACACACTGTCCAAATCGGAGAGCTACAGAGAAGGCAAGGTGGGAACATTAGGCAAGCTCTTTGGAAAGAAAAAAACCAAGAAAAGTCAAGGTGCATCTAAAGACAGTAAGGTCATTTCCCCACCACCACCACCATCAAGAGTTGACAGCCTCTCTGCCAGTAGTAGTGCCAGTGTAGATATGTCTGATGGCAGTGTGGTCTATTCCCCTGCCGAGTTTCTACCAGTTGCTAGGGCTTCTATAGATAGTACCTCTTCCAGCTCCTCTAAGTCTTGTCACAAAAAACGTCATGCCCCAGCCCCACCTACATTAAAAGTTTTACCACAAGAACATTTATATAAAGATGGCATTCCAGAGTCACCAATGTCAGAGAAATCCTTTCGATCATTTTCATCCTCATCTTCATTAGGAACACCTCCTATTCTGCCACATAAAAGTTTATACAACAGCCTTCCTGTTGGTAGTGAATTTGTGAAAAGAGGAAGTGCATCTTCACTCCTTGATTTTAGCCCTCATAAGAGAGATCCAACGATACAATCTACTTCTCTTGAAAGCAGTCGGCTTCAATATTCCTCTCCATCATCAACCTGCCATATTTTAGCTGAACGTGGGATTATCTATGCCAGCATTGAAGACCTGAGTACTGTAGCTGAAGCTGTCAAAGAGTTGCCACTTCCACCAGGTGCTCCTCCTCCTAAACCAAAACGACTTTCATTGTCACCTGATGTTCTTGAAGAAATGCTTGATGAAATTGAGGCGGATCCAAAGATCTCTCTTTCTTTAGTAGATGAAGGTAATGAGCATGCTGATGAAGAAATTGTAGCCTCGAAACAAGAACCTGTTGCGATTGCAAGTAGCCAACAAGCTTCAGACTTAAAAGACACAACCTCAGATAATTCCAAGGAAGATGCATATCTTGAAAAGCAGTCTGCTGCCCAAGAAGAAGAACTCAAACAATTATACTTGTTTGATATGTTAGCACCTCATTTACAAACAAATGACTCGCAGGAAATGGAGACAATAGTTGACACTAAAGTGGAAGTCAAGCAAACTATACGTGATCCTGATTCTGTAAGAGCACAAGGTTCTGGATCCAAAGACCATGTTGAAGCTCTTTGTCCACCACCTGCAAGGCCTGAGGATTATTCATCTGAACCTATCAAACAACAAACTGCTTCTCCTTTCAGTAAATATTACACACATACCGAGTCTGAGCACACTCCTACTTTTGAAGATTCTGTAAAACCTTATGTTTCCGAGTTGGGGTTGGCTTTGCCTATTCAGAACTATGAAAATGAGAATGAGGATGGAGTTGAGAAGACCAGAGAGTCAAGCACAACTATCAGTATTTCTCATGATACAGAAACATCTGCAAATCTTCAAACCCTGCCATCTGGAAGTAAACATGTACCTACAGTACCAACAGACTTCTCTACTTGTAAAGAGGTACCAATGATTCCTGATTATTCTGCAGTTAGACAAATGGCCAAAGAAGCCATTCATTCGAATCACGAGCGTGCATCTGAGATCAAGGCAATCCTGAAACGGTCCATGGCAAGGATGATGGGGGTGGAACTCCCGGTAGAATCAGTTTCTATAAATGTGTCTGTTGCAGATGATGTTAGAAATGATAATGAAACGCTGGTGAATGAGACAATTTCTTTATCTGTTGGTGCTGAAACAGAGAATCAAAAAATAGATGGTTCTATTGATATGGAAGAGGAACCCCAAAATGTAGTGGAAAAGACTGATTCTTCCAGTGTTACAGATACTACATCAAAGAATCTAAAAGAAGAGGTTGAGAGTCCAAGTGAGGATGTTAACTCCAACAAAGTGAGTTCAGGAATGGGCACTAAAGATGAGACCTGTATTAGGTCTGATACAGACACAGAAGACAAGGCCTTTACCACTCCGATTGTTACCACACCTTGTGAAAAGAAAGAAAGTATAAAAGCTGGTACTCGTGTAAAAACGTCCCTCTTGGATGATGCAGCGTATAAAGTGTCTGAAACAAAACTTGAGAGTACGTTACTGACAAGGTCAAGCTCATTTGAGAAGAAGAAAACAAACGATTTTCAGCGTCTATCCAATCTATCCAGATCAAAATCTTTTGGAGCAGAAGAATGGAAGAGTAAGATTTCCAGTCATCAGACAGATGAAAAGCAACATACAGCGACTTTCGATTTTGCACGTGCTGACCCTAAAGATGAACTAAAAAAATTGGCTTCATTGAGTGTGGTGAGAGCAGCAAGAGAGAAATTTGGGAGTACATTGTCTAATAACGATAGCCCTAAAAAACGGCCCATTCATTCTGAGAAGCTAGCCTTTTCCCAAAAGTCTTCACAAAGCTTAACGACAAGGAATGCAGAAGAAAAAGAGAACTTTGAGTTTGTGGAAGCTCAGAAAAGTCTCAAGAAATGCCCAATTCCTGATAAAGAGCCAATCATTTCTCAGAACAATACTACGGTGAAGGCACCTTTGTCCACAAAGGAATCTCCAATCGAGGTACCACAACATAACGAACCAACAAAGATTATCACAAGTTCAGTCCATAGAGTTGCAACTAGTCAGGTATCCCCTGAAAAATCATCAACGCAGATTTTATCCCACAAAGTTGCAGATCAGGCACCGTCGTCGCTAAGTTTTGCTGGTGTTGGAAGGGTTATGTATCAGAGTAAAGCAATGACCTGGAAAAAGTCCACAGAGAGAGTCCAACAGAAAGAAGAAGTACCTGTTAGGAAAAATTACACAGATGATAGTTCTTCAATAGTATCCACTGTCAGCTCATGGAAGGAAAAAAGAACCAAGAGGAAAAGTTTGGTAGACAATGAGTACAATACTGGTGTTGAAGAAAAGGGTATTAACAGGGAAAACATTGTAGTTAAGTCTGAGCTTACTATCAGTCCTGGAAAAGATGACGGTGTATCAGAAACTGTGGTTGTAAAGGAAGGGTATGACAAGAATGTCCAAGATATGGAAGCAGAAATGAAGTCAGAAAATGTGGAGAGAAGGGTTGAACCCGAGATGCACCAGGTTCAGGTAAAGGTTGAAGCCCAATCTGCCCAGATACAACCCGAGTGTAAAGAGTCCATCAATACTCAACAACAACTTTCTACTAAAGAGGACAACTCAAGTGAGTTGGAACCAATAGTGGTAGAGGACACAACTATCACAACGGAGAGTGCAACCACAGCAACTACTCTTCAAGAAGAGAACACTTCCATATACATGAATGAAGAAAAGCCACACACAGCAATTAAAGTTGATGAGGAAACTCACATCAAACGTCACAGAGAGGTCCGTGAAAGAACCAAAAGTATCCTTGCCAAAGTGAAAGCCACAACAGCCTTTCAGAACCCTACTAAAAGTGCCCCAGCATTTAGTGATGATACAAGTGTGCAGAGAAGAGACAGTAAGGTAGCAGCCCAGATTCGTGATCGTCGAAGAAACGCTAAATCCACTCCAAATATTGACAAAGATTGGGAAATGTTTGATGAAATTAGGTCAGATGCGGTTTTATCACCCGAAGCCCATGTTGGAGTTACTCAAGAAATGTTGCCTCAAAATGTAGATGAAAAGAATCGGGTAAATTCAGACAAACAAATAAAGCATTCACCTTCAAGTCAGCTAAGAGTTACCAGGAAGATAAAAAGAAAATCATATGTCCGTAGATCAGTCGGTGCTGATCTTGACCGGCAATCTGAAAGTTCTTCTGAAGGACTTTCCGAAGATGAGCCCCCCAGAAGGCAGCATTTAAGTGGTCGATTAGACTCTGGTTTTTCAGACATGGCCTCTCACTCTGAATTGGACAGACGTGTACTTCCCCACAAGAACCATCCAAGGAAAACGGGTGGGAAAGCAAAGCAGTCAAGTCCTCGAAGTAGCCCAATTATGCCTCCAAAGTTTGGGGAGTATCCAACTTCCAATCTTGTTTCAGAAGCACCATCTGAGAAATTTCCAATATCATCAGATCCTTCAGAGCTCCAGAGGATCATCTTTCAACAGCAAGAAGAGATGCGCCTCCTTCGCCAGCAAATGCAGGCCTCGCAAATTCAGGCCAACCAAATACAAGCCACTCAAATGCAAACTTCTCAAATGCAAGCCACTAGTCTTTCAGAGGGTATTCAGTCTCCTGCTGTAAGCCTTGGGCAGATGAACGTAGCAAACCCACATGTTCCCACCATGCCTTACATGTACTCTACCCCTAACATGATGATGGTACCTCAAAGGGGTATGATGCAGCAGCCTATGTACTATGTTCCCCAAGGTATGCAGGTTCCTCAGGGGTTACAAACCCCCACGGTACAGATGCCTGGGGTTCTTCCTATCAGCAACTACTCACCATATGCTCCTTCACATGTGCCTTTTCCTGTACAGGGGATGTTACCGATGCAGACACAGATGCCTATGGGATTGCCATTTCAACAAGGTAGTGTGACCCAGTACCCCACAAGCCACTTTACAACATTGACCGCGGCTGGAGGATCTATAGTCGAAGCCCCCCGGACTGTTGAGCAGAAACACAGTGAGTAGTGTGGCTGGATGGCGTTCGCTTGCCAATGTCTGTGGCTGTCAACAAAAACGGTTTGAGTGTCTGCTAATATTGACAAAAGCCTTTATAACTACTTACTAAAAACTATATTATCATGCACGGTCATCCCCGCCACCACATACACACTACACACATCCCTCCTGCATTGGTTACGGTTTGGTTCATCTTAAAGAAATGGTTTCCTTTAGAAACCTTACCACTACTGCAGCGAATGTGTCATTTATTATATAGTTCAAGTGTCTTCTTGCAGAAAATGCTGTTTATATGCAATTTAGAATGTAGCGCAGTTAGATGTGAGGTTCTAGTGTATGTAACAATTTGTTGATAAAATTTGATGGTACTGTTGAATAATACACATGCTGAGTGAACTGCAGTAAATAACAAAACAAGTCAAATTTTTTTTACATTTCAAATAGTAGGTTAGAGTATTAATTATCATCAAAATGAAACCTTTTTGTTTCGGTACTTCTTATATTATTGATAAAGCATGTCATTTTGTTAATAATCTTGATATACTAGATCACGCCAATAAGTGTTCAGATCAATAACTGTGAACAAAGCAACTTATCTAACTTCCACCTGTGAGTTGTATACACCTTGTTTAACTGCACTTAAAAAGACATTAGAACACTTTTAAGTGTGTGATCTTTAAAAAATGTCCAAGGAAAGTACTCCACAGAACCAAGTTTCGCTTCTTATAAATGTTTTAAATAAGCAAGTTGGATAGCTTGGGGGAAAAAAGGGCGTTTGGGCACTTTATTTTGAAGTGTTTGCTCTGTGCTTGACTTGTCGATACATTTTTAGAACAAGTTACTCCTGAACTAAAACAATACACGGCACAGTTAAAGCCAGTACTTCAGAATTAAATTAATTTAGTATTACTGGTATTATTGTTATGACAATTTTTTTATTTGTGCTAATTACTCATTCTGTCAATTATTGGTTTAATACACTAAACAAATTCTCGACAACTGAGTTGAGTGCTGAATTTAATCAAAATGATTCTCAAAATGTGTACTAATTGTTTGTGTTATGAACACTTTATTCTACTATAAGTTAATTTACAGTTGTTATGTAACTCCGTGTTTTGTCCAGGGTATTGTTGGGTATGATTATTATTATGTGACCACTTGTTTTTGTCATTTTTGAATACACCGTGCACTTGGTCAAGTTTTGATAAAATTTTTGTTGTATTTGTACTGCAGAAAATAGCAAATATTCATAGAAGATAAAATTCGTATACATGGAAAAGTATTGCATTGGTAAAAGATATTGTTTTCAAAGCTCACTAGAAGCTTTATTGATGATAAAAAGAATATTTAGTCCTGTTTGGAGAAACATAATTAAACCAAACGTTTCATGAACGAATCTTTCCTATTTTATAGATGGAAGATTCTACTTGTTAAAAAAACACGTGAACAAATACTCCCTTCCAAAAAGTCCAATGAATACTTTTCTTTGAATGTTTTGTACCATGCAAGCAAGCAAACATCTGACATGATCTGGACATTTAAACAAAGTTTTGAGGTATTTCTTCACTGGCTGATTACTTGAAACTAATATAAGTTCAAGTATTCCTATTTAGGTTTAGACTTTGAATGAAATGAGTATAACCTTTATAAAACAGTAGTCCTTTTGAAAAGTATTCTTAATGATGGCCTATTAAGGGAAAGAACAACTTAAAATTTCCGAAAGTTTTGAATATTGTAAAAAATGAAGACGCCATTGAGTTAAGACGAGACAAAAGTTAAAATGAACATTCTTGTCGTTCATCTCAGGATAAGTTTTAAGATTGATATTTGTATTTCAATACCATAAAAAATATATTGCAAATAGTTTTTACCAATGTTGTTCTTGACCTTTAATAAGACAATTTAACTGAATTTTCTTGAATATTTGCTATCGACAGATCAATATAATAAGCTAATGTCGTTGAGAATGTTTGCTTCCTTCCTTGTATATAGTTGAATGTAAAACTGTTTTTCCTTATACAACAAAACTTGAATAAAAAAGTAATAAAAATTTAAAGATGAAATCAAAAAACAAAATCAAGAAATGTTAAATCCAGTTAACTTATTAAAAATACCTGGCTGATTGTAATGATGTAAGAATCAAACTTGGGATGGAAGAAATGAGTAGTGTTTTTAGTATAACATGCATGTAATTTACAAATGAATCAGCGTTTTTCTGTTTGATTCCCAAAACAAATTTATATCAACCTAATGTAGGAGTTACACGGTTAAAATTATTGTACAGGCAAACTCGCACTAGTGGAATACTAAAAAACCCTTGTATAGTCGAAACAATGTAAACTTTTTTGATAAATATACTTTATAACAACCTTTTAGCATAGTTCCATTACAATGAGAAAATTAACATAGTTTCTACTTTTACACCATTAACTGTGCCTCTGCCACTATTTAACTTGCAATATTTTGTATTGTACAAGCTTTCTGTATTTAAACAAAAATGTATTTTTAATATCACATTGTATTGGGCAAATTAAAACTTTTGTTATCAGCCATAAAAGATGCTATACTTTCAGTGTTTGTAAATCCCCAATTTGAAGCAAAACATAACGAAGGAGTAGTTGAAATTATTCATGGTACTGAAGGAGTATTTCACTGCATAAAACTACTACTCCCACCAGAGTTGAAATGGGGAAAGCATTCAAAAAACATTGTAGAAAATTGTATTGGATAATGGTAGTATTTTTGTGTTACTTTAAATATTGTTGTCTTGTTAAAGCTTCTGTGTTTTGGGTTTTTTTTTTTTTTACATAACCTTTCAATGTCCAATGTGTGAACAAAAGTATTTAGACTGATACTGGATATGGCTTTTGCAGGGCCTCGTTACAAGTGATTCTGAAAGAAAACGTTTACTTGGAAGTTGAAAAAAAAATTACCAGAATTGAGCATATTGTTGTGTGCTAAGTAAACTGTGCTGCTAAAGAAACTCGGCATGGTTTTGATATGTCGGTTATTAGGAGAGCGTAACAAATGCTTTAAACATTGTGGTTAGCTTAGCAACAACAATCAAAGGACATGGACAGAAGATCTGAAGTTGCCGAGAGAAACACCTTTTGGAAGGCCCCCAACCTTGACCAAACTTGGCAATTTGAGTGTCTTCTCCTATGAACTTTGACCAGCAAGTTAACAGTAAGATTGCTTGTTGTAACTACTTTTGATGGGTGCCCTGCACTGCATTGTGCCTGTAAATCTGTGCTTCCCAGATCATTGTATAGATTTTACCAGTGCCTTTTGTATATATATATATATAAAACAAACATTGGTTATTTTCTGGTATAGAGCTAGTGATCTTTACTTGCACCGAATGAGTGGATTTCATATTTTTTTCTTTAAATAGAGGGTTACTTTGCAAATAAAACATAACATGAAACAAAGAATTGGTTTGAAGCGAGTTTTATTTGTGTACACAGATTTATTGTAAAACAACTATGTAGTAATGGTTTTTAAATGCTGACAGTAATTTTGTAATGGATGTAGAATAAGACCATGTTCGAATTCGCTGTTACAGCTATGGCTACAGCTAGATTTCCGCGCCATCATGCATTTAAGTATGACATCATTAGCAACACCCTTAGCACTTGCCGTAGCCATAGCCGTAGCCGCCAATTTGGATATGGTCTAAGTGACAACATCTTGCACTTATTTTATCACTTAACATGTTAATGACAGAACAATGTTACAAGGGCCAAAGCCTTAAAAAAAAAAAATTCTCTAACATCGTGCCTGTTAGGGGCAATTTCCTCATTATCTTTTTCTCAAATATTTAGAATTTAAGGCGTTTAATAATGGAGTGGCGATTGCTGTTGTAACTGATAAATATTCATACGACAACATTAAGTGCAATAGACTGGTCAAGTATGGCACATATTATTTGAATATTAATAGTGCTTCCTTGACACATTACATTAATTTTCATGGCAGCACAAAGTTCCCCAAAAAGATGAAAACAAAAAACACATAAATAAAACTTGAGACGCCATTTTGCTAAGTTTGTCAGCTTCACCATGGCGACCCACTCCAGCAACAGAAAAATGGAACAATTAAATGCCATCGAAAAATATATGAAATGAACTCGATAGCTATACTGGTGACTAGGGGAAAAACAAATATTTTGTAATCTGAAGGCTCACTGATTATGAAATAATTTCAGTTTGAAATACTGTCGAGAACAGAAAATAGCATTTGAAGACCCCTAAACACTGATGCTTATTTCAATTTCAATTGCTGCAATCATCCCCGAATTTGCTTAAAATTTAACGGGTTGGTTGTATTGAGGATGTGAAACGACCATCTCTCAAAAAGAATGAGATAGATTCCCTTCAAAGACGTTTTTGCGGCAGTTTTGAAAATATGTTTAATACTTTTCCTTTACACATAGTTCTTTAAGATTCTTTCTAGCATGAGAATATAATTATATTCATTATTTTTTATTACAAAATTAGCAGACCTTGTGAAATAAACAATCAACATTTGTAATTGATGCATACAAATAAACATTTTCAACACGATTAATGATTGCACTGGTCATAAAAGCTGCAACTAAGCAACATAATCATTTCTCCTTTGACTTACACAAAGTTACTTTAATAAAATATTTGTCAGAAACACATGTAGCTTTGGGTTTGGAAGCCTTATTGAGGTAGAGTGGACTCTACAGGGCAGTGTTGGTTTGGGTGTATAGACAAATTGACCTTAACCTAATGGCCTAGCAACATGTCCATTTTATCTCAAAATGGCTTATCATGTTCAATGTTCAAATAAAGGGAAAGCAAAATAGAAGAAAATTTTGTTTCAATAAATATAAAAACTTTGCAAATGCATCAAGATAAATAAGTTGTTTTCCTGAATGTTGTTGAAATAAATGGTTTGGTCAAATTCATCTCGGCATGAAAAAATATCTACAGTTTCAGATATACATATTCTAGTGAAATGTCAAGAGTTTTATAGATCTTTCTTGTGCGTCATCTAACCTGCAAGGTTTTGCCAACCTTTGTTGGCAAAAGTATGGGCAGCCTTCACTGCAAAAAAAAGTTTATTTACAACAGTGTTATCAAATTACTCTATTTTACATCACACTGTCTACGCATTGATAAGTCAATTGTCCTACCCAAAACAAACGATAGACATATTCTTCATAAAAAAAGTGGTGGTTAACATTTGTAAACAAAAGAAAAGGCCTATTGAAGATATCATCAGCTACATCATCTTAATTAATTAATGATCTTTGTCAGATCCCCTGAATAAAAGTGGCAAAAGACACCATTAATTCAAATTAAATGAGTGGGTGCAGACTACTTTTCCTTACAAGCTTGTTACATGTAGATGGTGTTAGATATACATGACAAGATGGCTGCACCCAGGAGGGTCTACAAAGAAACTCCAAATACTGCCTTAAAGATTCATGGTGAGTTGTGGTAACACAGTGGAAGTCATCTTTTTATAAATTGTGGTGGTACTGGAGTAAGAAATCAACATTTTGATCAGGTATTGTGATTTAACCTTTTTTTACTGCTTTTTTGGGTGGCGGCTCCAAAGCTGGCACACGTTTGGATGTAGTTTTACTAAAATCACTCATTTCATTGTCAACGGCATTTCTTATGACAAAAACTAATACTTCTGACAACACCTTGAGTCTATGTACAAGGCAAGTCCAAGGACTTTTTTTCTTACATAAATCCTCAAAGAAAAACTAGCTCGAAATGAATTCTGGCAACCATTGGAGCCAGTGGGTGTGGCCTACAGTGGAGTTGCGTCACATTCAACTTGATACTCCAATCCGCTACAGATTATCTGACGAAGATTATCACAGCTTTTTACTAATCAAAACATTGGATTGCTTCACCAACAGATCCAAAATTCAAGCAGTTATTTCCACGGTGTTACCAAAAACCACATAACAATTTTATTCCTACTTTGAATTACTCTTACTAAACACTCATAATACTCAGCCATATATTTAAAATACAATACAGATCTCAATATTTATCCATAAATAGCAGCTTTTAAAAACTATTGCTACAGCATCGGCGTTGGCTCTGGCTTGGCCTTGTCAGTAATTTTGAAATTGTTCACTTTTGGTACAGGGCTTTAAACTGGCTGATGAAGCCATAGACAAACCAAAGCCAACGCTGTGCCTGTGTTTCTTGTTTTATAAGTATTTGCTACATGTAAGTTACAACACACAGCTTTTTGTATGACGAGGTAAAGCAGTTAGAAAATACCGAATTTTCAAGGTATTTGTTAAACACAAACCAACTGAGATTTAATTCATATTGGAAATTTTTTCACTTCCTCAAAAATCATGGAACTTTATGGTAATCACTAGTATCTTCTGACAAAAAAAAATTGTTAAATGTTATATTTACATCTCTTCATGTAAATGTGGTTTAAAAACTAAACATGTATGCTAAATTGGCAGCATCAAGCGACTAGAACTCAAGACCATGATATCACTGACATTGTTAAAGGTGAACTACAGGATTGATATTTAAAGACAAATTACAACTTTCAATCTGAAAGTTCACTGAATATAAAGTTCATACCAGTTCCAATCCTGCAGAGAAATAGTTCTGTCTAATTTAGTGTCAAAGTCAAGGACATTGTATTTGAAGATACCTAAAATCACCATTGCTTATTTTAATTGACACAATTATTTACAAGTTTTCATTATTTTCACAGAAAATTTGCATTGTCACAGGTTGGTTTCATGGTGTTGTTAAAAACTATAGGATGTGAATTTTGTTTATTGTACTCTCAAAAAAATAATGGAGTTAAACCTTGTATACCATCTACTCACTGACAACAGTAACTCAGTTGTATACAGTTTCCCTGACACACATTATTAAAGTGGTTATTCCAAGGTGATGAGTTTGTCAAACCAACCATCTCTCCAAACGAGTTCCCAAATTGTATTCTGAATCCACAAATTTTCACTGTGATTGGTCGAAACAGGCATTTAACATGAAGCATCATATTCTAAATGTTCAAGTCATTAATAGTTGAAGACGGCGTTCAGGATTGTAGTTATTGAAAACAGTTTTATTGGCAGTTGCTAAGGGGGGGGGTCATTGGATAGGATAGCT
The DNA here is from genome assembly GCA_010994315.2 of Pisaster ochraceus. Taxonomy (NCBI): domain Eukaryota; kingdom Metazoa; phylum Echinodermata; class Asteroidea; order Forcipulatida; family Asteriidae; genus Pisaster; species Pisaster ochraceus. The sequence continues at coordinate 733,923 of CM021526.1, read as the reverse complement.
GAAATGAATAAAGGACACGGAATTAAATGTGGACTGTTGATGAATTTAGCACATGTTTATGCACAACCAGTGTTTCTTTTGTCAGCAAATCTTGCAAGTTGATATTCACAGGTTGGTAATACGATAAAAAGGAATGTAATGACAACATGATATTCATATGGCAGATTTAACTACATACTTTTAGCATATGAAAACTATTTAGTAAACCCTTGTTATAAAGAGCACTGTTATAAAGAGGTTCTGCTTCTAAAGAGTACATTCTGAAGTCCTGAATCTCATTTCTGCTTTGTGTTTCTTTGTTCTGCTGTCCTCTTATAACAACATTCCTGTTATGAAAAGAGTCAGGTTGGCCAGTCCCAGCAATCTTGCTGTAACGAGGCTCGACTGTAAATGTATGATACATGTACACAACTGGTTTTTGGCCAAGTACTAGGACATCCATTCTATCTTCTACTATTTTTTTAAAATCTAAACACCATACAACCATTTGCTCTCTGATACAGCCAACCTGTGAACATTTCATCAGATTTTTGTTAAAACACCAAATTATCGTTGCTGTTTTTTTAATCCAAGTTGTTTGCACATGTTTATAGACTTATTAGTTTCAATTTGACAAAACAACAGAGAGTATTGGGGAATGTTTTTCTTATTGCAGTATTTTAGACAGAAACATTTCAAAGCAAAACACTTAAAGGTAGGGTCATACTTAATGAGCCAGGAATAAAAATAATAATTTCTATCCAAAAGCTTACTTGTTATAAAGATGGCAATGGTGGTAAGCATCCTGCGAAAATATTTCAGCTGAAATAAACTAAAGTATATCAAAAAATTTGAATCACTCAAGGTGCGTTTTGGAGATTCAAATTTCCCTGGTGTCTGTTTGTGAAAACTGCGGAAATAAATGCGGTTGGTACACACGTCATCCCCCTAAGCATAGACGGATTCAACATTCTAGATGATAATACAGTGACACTTTTTGGCCGTTTTCTCGCTGTATTTGGCTGAAATTTTCACAGGTGAATTATATTGTATCATTATTGACAATCTAGCCTATAAATCAGCGATGACAAAAAAGAATCTATGACCCTACCTTTAAGATTACCAATCATGTAGTCTACCTTAAAATGATCAGTTGTGACTTTATGACTATTCCACAAGAATCCACAATTGCACTTGTTATATTTGACTTTTGTTAAATCTATGAGGTATACACCCTGATTGTTTCTGTAATCTCCTTGCGACAAATGGGACAGAAATCCCTTCGATTCATCAAGGATTTAGCACAGTCATGACAGGTAACAAGATGATGGCATGGGCATAGAAGGCAGTCTCTTGGCCTATCCATACAGATGGCGCAGTCACGGTTAACAACGGCCGCTAAAATAAACATAAAAGCATTGGAGTTCAACAGCGTTTAGTAAGAACAAGAATGCCAAAATGATAAGCAACAATGATAAGCAACAATTAGTAGGCAACAATGATAATAAAAAATGTTTATAAATAAAAAATAAAAAGGTACTCATGGAATAATAATAACTCCACAATAAAATGGTTCTTGCAAAGTCAGGTTTGGTTACAAAATTGGTTTAGCCTGTTAATTGACTACAAATGTAACTTTCTTGTAAAAGCTTTTGTCCAAATCCTTCTGAGCACACCATAAATGATGTAAACAAAAACATCTTTAAAAACGCAACATTCAAAACGAGGCTATTAGTTCAAAGATCCAGACCAACTAATATTTCTACCTTGCTATAAAAAGTATATATTATATTATATATTAGTTGTCAAAAATCACATCACTTCAAACAAAAACGCTTGTATTTCTCTAAGCATTGGTGTGTGTATCACTACGATAGCTCTCCCACTCTCCAATTACTGCACACAGAACTCCCAGAGTACATTTGCCACATGATATCACATTGCAGGCTGGCATACTTTATATCTATCATTCAAAACGTCTGTGGGTGACGTTAAATGGTCAGACAGTAGGAGTGATAATATTGTACCTTCCTCAGGTCCGTCAAAGCTAAAAGAACCAACACAAATGAAGATTGATTGTAAATTAAGGGTTTATCTTACCACATTCATCATCTTGAGGGGGTGTCATATTGCCACTGTGCCCCAGGTGAGGCATACCTCTGTCAGGGATGCCTAGCATTCCATGCTGTCGTAGCAGTTGCTGGCGTCTTGCTGTGTGTCATGATTGGGCAACAAACAGAAAGAAGTTCACTTTCAATTCTTGTGAATAAACATGAGTGAGTAAGAAAAGCTACATAACAGTTTATATGTTGGGTAAATCTGTTTTCATGATGTCAGGAGAGTTGAGATGCGCTATGGTCATCAGCAGTAAACAGTGCCTTAAACCCATAAAAAAAACAGCTTTTGCTTTATGGTCAATACTTTTCATAAAGATCTGTAAATTATTTGTGAAAAATATTTTAGATGAAAGTCCTTTGGATGATAGAATTTGCATAGCCTTTAAGCAAGATATGGTTGGCAGTCTGGATAGCTACTATAGCTATTAACAAACGACACTGCCATAAGTGCCTTTACCAATTACATACAGGTGATTAATTATTCATTTATTCATGACATGTATGTATACAGGTACATGTGAACCAATCACAGCACACATTGACAACGGCACTCTTTTCATATCCTACGATAGATTCACAACCCTAACAGACAATTCAGATTGCATGAAATTGCCACGGGTTTAAATTCTCACAAATTGTTAAATTTATGAGCAGCAACATCTTAGCTTTTTGAGATGTCTGACTTCGCTCATTCGGATGTTATCTGTGAGCATTCCTACAGGTCAACTCCACGAAGGCCAATGAATTATGCATGAGCACTTCTCTATCAAATTGGTAGAGAAATGTGAAGAAAAATATCACACTTTCTGTTGGTAAGTTGGTAAAGGCGCTTGTAGTTTTGTCGCATTGGTCACTTTTTATACTAGATGTACAGAGATCCATGTTGTGCACCTTAACTAAAAGCTAAAGTTACCAATTAAAAAAGATACGGGTACCTAATTTTCTTGAGTTGATCTGCTCTGGGCTCAGGATCAGTGCATCCCTGCCGGACCGGAAAAATAATGTCTTCCCAATCCCCTCCAGAAATTGCCTCACTGAATAATGCAAATTAGAAAAGGTCAGAAGGTCAATTTAATTTTACATAGCAAAAATGTAATGGCACAGGGTATGCTTTCAAAAATACAGTTTGTACAGAATAAACACCACAAAATAGTTAATTCAGTTATCTAGATACATTTTCATTATTCAAAAAAGGTGATGTGCTCTTGATTTGCAAAACAAAAATACAAATCATTTCAATTGTGCCTTTTTCTTTTATTTTGAAAAATTTTGTCTTAGAAATAATACTTATTTGTCTATTTATTTATCTAATTACACATCCAACAGTCCAAGCACCAATAACAGGATGGTGAATAGGAAAAAAGAAGAAATGTTCAGTTTTAGATGTGGTAGGAAAACCCGAAATATGGGAAAACCCACGCAATCAGGTAGGGACTGAAAGCTCAATCCACATGCAAGGCTCCGGTCTGAAGAGGGATTTGAACTGGGGTCTACAGAGATGAAAGGCAGGGAAAGAACTTGAGCCTACCTGAATGCCAATGTCCAACCCAATAAAATAGTTACAAATGTCACTTGTAGTAGCTTTGTAATGAAATCATGCCATTCTTCAGATATTTTACACGTTACAGTTTCAATTTATCAACTTTTTTGCCCAAATCTTGGTGGTTGTTTGAAAAGTATACATTCCATCATTACAGCTAATCTTTACCTTTCTCAACACATGTCTGTGCAGTGAATGCAGTTGGGTTAATCTCAACTTCTGGAACGGCATACACTGGATTTAGAAACCGTAGCCCCATTACTCTCTATATACGCAATCAAACAATAACAAAGGGAAAATAAATTACTGTTTGTTTTTCTCAAATTCACTCTTCAGGTGAAAACAACTAATTTTATCAGGGATTCTGTAAATGTTTAAAGGGTGAGAAAGAAGCTCTTTGTACACCCTCGGCCTTTCCTGCGTTGTATGCGGCTGATGATGAGGTACTCTTTAGCCATTCCAGAGTCCAGGGGCCCTGACTGAATTGAAGGCTACTTGGTTGACGATCATACTCATTCCTGAGTGACCGCTGATGATGATGAAAAGGACGAGCTTATATTGGGTTTATTTCAATTACCTTAATTGAACTCTATTTCTTTGTAAATGTACTGTGCTGTATGTATCAACCAATAAAGACCACTTTTTTGACAATTAACAATCTGTATTAAAAGAAGTTTTGAATGAAGTGATTTGAACTTTGAACTTTAGATCTCACCTCTGGATACGCAGCCTTCTCTGCAATGGCCCGTATATCAAGATTGAGTGTGTTCGTGCTGATAACAGTGTCTGAACTACACAGATGGGAAACTTCTAAAAACATCAAAAGTCAAATCAAGTTTTGATTAATACCTACTTTATTACTACTCTATCTTGCTTACATGTATTTTCCTTTTTTCCAACCCAACTCCCTGAGTGTTTTGGCTAGGAGCTTTCCACAATCCATCAAAATACTCCAGTCTTTGGCAACTTAGCCAACATATTTAGACTCTGGTAAGATTGGTATGCCTGGCCAGTGGCCTCATGCTAAGAGTTGGTGACTTGTGGGCACTGTATCAAATCCATCCAAATACTTCACTCTGTGGTAAATCTTATCATTTGGGGCTTATGCCTAGCCAAGGGTACAATGCTTCATTTCAATACTGTGTTGAGCATTCTTTTAGGGGGATTTGATCATAAAACAAATTGTTGTTATTCTTAATTATTAATACTACTACTGTCTGACCATTCAATATCATACACTGTGGTTTTGAATGATAGATCTACATGTACTATGCAAGCCTGCAATATGATACCATGCAGTGAATGCACTGCAAAACACAGTTAGTTGTTAACAGATGTGTCGCCATGTAATGTACCCAAACTATGCTGTTAAATGATTTCAATTTGTTGGTCAACTCAACTCCAGGGAAAGGTTACTAAGAAAGGTTTTCATCCACGATTGGATTTTCTCATTGATTCTTTGATGGTTTCTGACTTACTGGAAGACTAAGTAAAAACTTACCTCTGATGAGGTTTTGTTTGACTTGAAGATCTTCAACAACAGCTTCAAAGATGTACTCAGCATCTCTGACTGCCTCCTCAAGTCTACTGATACAAAGAACTTGACCCTGTACAAAGTAACATACAAACATACCCACTTATTGTTGAATCATGATACAGTTTGTAACAAACGTCACCAATGGACCATGGTTTGGAGAGTGTGGAACCATTGGCAAAGATCTGGAATTATTTCTGTACTGATTGATACCATACAAAAAGTTGTGATGACTTCATGTTTGGACCCTGGCAGATTTTTTTCTCAAAGGCCAATGACAGCATTGGAATGATGCAAAGATGGGTTGAAAAATGTATGTTTCTCCCAAGACAAAAAGAGATTTTACAAGGTTAACAAAGTTAGGTTCTTTTAAAAAATCCTAACAAATTTGATGGTTTCTTTCTTTTAAATAGTTTTTAAAAACATATTTTGTGATCGCGGATACATAAGGAATATATTTTGATTAAAGATACACCTCATTTCAGAACTGTTTAAGGACCCATTAATTAATCTCCTAAATATTATGTGTAGACCAACAAGAGATGTAGGGAAATAGTTGCCCAGAATGTTATGTTTTCCTGTGACAAGACAGCCGTGTGTTTGAACTTATTCAGCCTTGTACTCATTTACCAGAAAGTTAGGATGGATCATCAGTCCATCTTGCTTCAGCTCTTTCTTATCAACTTCCAGGTTGTCGTGGAGTGCATCAAGCGCAGCGGTGTTTGAGTCGTATACTTTAACCTTGTGTCCATGGTATGCCATACAACCTGCAGTAAAACAATCAGTTCACTTCAAATCCGACTCTTTTTACCCCCGGCAGGGGTTTTGGATTTCGAAGTCAAGATACAGTCCAAACCTGGCAGTCCAGAATTTAAGGTTTACAGTAAACAACACACTAGAAGAGGATGCGACTCTTACTAGAACCATAGCACTTTATTCAATGATTTATGCTGCCACTGCAAATCCAATGATCTTAATTGTTTCTCACATTAATTAAGACTTGCAGTAAAACATGGCTTCCTCGGCATCATTAACCCTTACAGAACATTCATTTCATTGTTGATTTTCTGACATAAATCTTCCACTAAAAATGCCTGGGAAGAATAAATATTAAACACAAAATAGCGTTGTTTTAAAATGTTGATAATATGTTATTATGGGAAATATTTTAAAATGTCCAGTCAGGACATGACCTTTACTTTGACTTGTTTTGCACGAGTGGCAGTAGATCAAATCTTGCAGCCGTATTCGGCTGCTATGGGCATTTTGGTACATCCAATTGCGGCTGCTATGGGCATTTTGGTACATCCAATTGCGGCTGCTATTTGCCTTAGGTTTAAAACTCTCTGCTAAATAAATAGTTTTCCAAGCATTGGTGTCATCTTCACATGACATAGCAGCATGACAGAAAATTCCAAAGATCTTTCAACAATTACCAGCAATCTTGCTTCCCATGAGACCACATCCCAGCACAGCGATCTTCACCATACTGAAACCTTCAAATGCCTCGTAGATGTAAAGAGTCCAGCAGAACTATTTTCTTGAAAGAACTTTTGGTAAAACGATGGGATAATGATTGTTGGTTTACATTAGTGCTAATGTGTCATTTTCCAGCTCCATGAAGGTACAATACAAATACATCCATCTGTAAAATTTGATAAAATATTATAAAGTTATTGTACAAAATATTAAGGACAAAGTACAAGATTTAGTCGTTATTGAAAATATTTCCAATTACTTTCAATCTGAAAGCTTGGTGATTACACAGTACCAATCCTCCAGACAAAAGTGTTTGTCTGAAAAACTTACAAAATCAAGAAAATACATTTCGAAAACCAAAAAAAAAAATCACCATTTCTTATATTGATTGCTGTACACTATATGAGCCCCATTGGAACACTTGTAAGATCCCGAATGAGATAAAGACTGTTTTCACTCAAACGTGAGAATTTCATCAAATTAATCTACTTTTCCAGACACCGATAATGTTATTCAATGGCTTTAAAGGCATGAGGTATGATTTTGTAATGATTGACATAATTTTCACAAGCAAAGAACAAGAAGGAACAATGATGAGATATTACAGGTTTTTAATTGTTTAATTAAAATGGGGAAAAAAGCTCATAAATTATTAGTAACAGAACCATCTGTTAATAGCTTTTACTATTTAAAATGCAGGATCAGATTTTGCGATAATCGTAACCCTCCATCCTCCCGACCATCAGGAGAATAACGTGTTTCAATTATACCCAGTAACTGGGGTACTGTTCTCCTTTAAAAAAAACTTTGACGTCTTTAGTCATACTATTATTATTAATATTAATACTAATACTAGTATGGAGTACAGCGCCCCGGTTACTAGGTCTAGATTTCAATATCACAACTATGGAGATCAGCTCCAGAGATTCATTAAGTTAACAAATAATAAATAAAAATTATTTTGGGTTCGATGGTAAGTTACACATGGTGGGAAACATTACTTGTGGTGATCGCATCCCCCTTGTACTACACATTCAACATTGGCTGCTCAGTCATCCATTGTCGTAGTTTATAGTACACGCCATAGTACACGCCATATCTGTAGCTAGCTAGTAAGAAGTCCTGTACTACAAAAGTCCTATCCTGTAGTAGTACAAGTACAGTGGTGTAGTACCATGGGGCCTTCCTCCTGCCACGAAGCTAAAAATATAGACTAAACGAAAAGCAACATGGGGCCCCGGGGAGACTGGACTCGCGGAGAGTCAACCAATCATTTCAAATTCAATAATTATAAATATATAAATTATATCTGATCAAATTTACTTACTTTTTTATATCATCAGGATATAAAACATTACCATTTACCTGCTCAAAGTTACATGAAAATATTTGTTTGTGTCTGTCCCAAAAAATCAATATGCCGCAGTTGTTTTGCAAGCCCTATCGTGATGATGTTTACATTATCACTAGTGTGAAACAGCGCCCTCATCGTTAGCTGTCACCTTCAATTGCTACACACAATACGCCAAGACTTCGCATCAAAATACATGTTTACTTTTTTCCAGTGCCACCAGTTGCAATCTACTTGGTGATTAATTTATCCAGTAAGTCTTGGATTGTCCACGAAACTTATAGATGTCTGGAACATCGGCTGAAAAGGGCAAATCAGACGAAAACACGAGTAAACATCGTTGGAAAATTCTGAGAAATGTGAGTTACTGAAACTGCGAAAGAATGTGTTGACGTCGTCTGCAGTGTAATGTGGTACTGGTAGTACGGTTATAGTCAGGACCCTTTATTCGTTTTAACAAGTGATCGCTTAGTAGACGTCGAGGATTTGATCTGAAGTGTCGAATACAATTTATAAACAAATATTTTGTGGCAAATTGATTCAATCTGAAATATCAAAATAGGAATTTGTTGGTTAGGTTCAGTTTCTGCAAACACCTTTACTTTTAGTCTTAGAAAGCTGGGAAAACCGACCGCCACTTTTGTAGATATGTGAAGAAAAAATTCAAAGTGAACCAATGCAATTAAATACTAAAATAGTACCACTGGAAAGAGCTTGCAAGTTAAAAAACCCTACACAGTGATACAAAAATTATTGAGATATCTGAATTTCGTTAATTAGCGTAATTTATCTTACAGGTAATTGATTAGAATTTGGTGACCCAAAACGCGACTTTTTTTAATAAAAACGCTTGCGGTTCATGCCGATTGCCTCAACCTCGTCAGTCATTTTTTTTCTGACCCATAAAATACAACTAAACTTTAGGATTTTTAAGAGGAAATAACAACCAATATATAAGATTACCTTTCAATAACGTAGGATTTGGCGTAAGAGTGGTATTTGTGCCGTCAAAATGCAATTTCTTCAACATGGTGCATAAATCCAATAATCTGATCAGATCAAAGACACCCCCCCCACCCAAACATGCCCAAGATATAAAGTAATAATAAGTATTTACAGATTTATCGAATTACAAAGATAATAACCAAATTAGATGTGACCCGACAGCAGTGTGTTCTTGAAGTGAATGAAAATGAAAAGATTATTTTACCAAAAAATTACCTAGTCTGATGTTTGAAAACTTGAAACGATTATTTCTACTTTGTCAAATTAATTATCATGATTAATTGTAACTTTTTCAATACTTTTATTTTTAGTTAGTTTGATATATTTTGTAATAAAACCATAACATTAGAAATATTAGTTCCCATAATTGGATTCCAATACTACTCTACTTTCCTCTCATGAGTTGTGTTGCTTCTGCCATCTTTCTATGACGCTTTTCAAACAACACCTTTGGCTTTGGTTCCAGCTTAGGTGGTGTCAGTAAGTTTGAAAAAATGTCCACAATTAGTCTCAGTCTGGAGTTTCAAACTGGCGAGCGGAGCTCATAGTGAAGCTGAATCCATCTGTAGTTTCATAACAGGACGACAAAACCATGAAGGAATCCCTTGAGAATTTCAAATGGTATAGGGCCTAATAGAGGGCAGCATACATGGTAGTTTCCTTGTTAGTTTCATTTATTTGCATATTCTTAGCAGCCCTTGAACTTCACTCTTGAAGGAGCATGCCAAATTTCCTCTAGTAAGAGGAACTTCCTTCCCCAAGATTGGGGAAAATGTAAATTTGTTTTGGAACTTAGCAAAGAGCACCAGAGCAATACTGTGGGTGCCATGGGTTTATTTGAGACCTGTTCTAGGCATGCCAGTATTTAAAGAACAATAGATTTTACCCAGTAATAATAATATAATAAATAAATATTTGTACCGTGCTTAGTACTCTGTTTCTAGTAAGTCGTCTGCCTCCTAGTATTTCAAATGTCCCAATATATTTAATAGAGATGTATCTATTTTTCAATTTTCTTAGGCAATATTGAAGAAGCAGTGTCCACACACGGACCCCGTCACATCTGTGTCTGTCCGTCGCTTCACATCCTTTGGGCTGCTGTCAACAAAAGCTCTCTCAATAGAATCAACTATTGATGGACAATGGGTTGAATACTCATGCCCTAAGTTTCAACAATTCTGCATCAGTGTCAGGTGAGCAATGTTGCTGATTAGAAGCATTGATAAAAAATACAGGAAGATCTTGCTCTTACAAACTTGTAAAAGTATGTGTGATGCATGCATTATATATGTTGGATGTGTATGTTCGATCTTGGCCATCAGTTGATCTTGCTGTGCGATCGGTTGTTCATGAAGCTATTGGTCGACCCCGCTGCCACCATTCGAATGCTTTTTCTTTATAATTCACAAGGTAAGTAAAGTCCGGGATATCCTACAGAATTGGCACATTGCACAACATGATCAACCAATCACGCACATCGACCGATTAGGCCCGTCCTTTCAACTTTGCATTTTTATTATCATGTCTGATTGTCAAAGAAAATAATAACAATTACAAATTATAAAACACCCAAATTCACAAAAAGTGCTCATGGCCCTTATAGATGTTGTAAAAGAAAAGTACATCGTTGTTTTCTAGAAGACATAATTAATTCCCAGTCTCCATATAAACAAAACATGTTACAACCAACGTGTGACAATCTCATCAGATTTCAGTAGTCCAATCACATTGAAGTGAAAACAAACAAAAAAACGGTATATTTGTCAAAGATTTTGTGCCTTTTCAAACTGAGGCAATCCAAATAAGCCAATTGGGATTTGGGGTCTTCATCAAATACTTTAGACTGAAACTAATAATTTCTTTAATCTGTTTTTTTTTTAACACTTTAAAATAGCCAAATATATCTACTGAAATATTTATTTGCATTTTTGTGTGTGTGAATTTTTCATCACAGACATTTGTCCAGCACATTTTCAGCTGGGGAACTAATTGGTTTTAACAACACTGGAAATGTTTGTAAGTAATTATATCATATGTTTTTAATGAAATGCAGATATTTTAAAGTGAAGTTCGCTCAGAATACCTGAAGCGCTCCATCCACTGACTGACATGATGATGTAATGGAGAGGTATAGGCCAATCAATTTGGTGTCGTTTTTATATATGCTGTATCATTGTTTTCCGCCATTACTGGGATGCATTGTCACTGGCAAACACATCATCTGGTTGCATTGACCGTCAGTGGTTAGCGATGCCTGTGATGCATATTGTATAAAATAACGTCTACCCAGTAATGTCCGTCTATCATTTGGATGACAGACGGAGATTACTGGGTAGAATCCAAATGTCTGTCTGTCATTTGGTTTTTCTGTAACATCGGTTTGAAGAAGAACCCACAACTCTAGCAACATTAAAAACTGCATCTTAATAATAATTGTGTTTTCAAATTTGTACAAATGTTTTCATTTTCTTGTAATCCAGTGGACCCTTTCATTGAATTGTTTCTTTTTGTAAATATTTGTGTAGGTGTATGGCCATCAGAAGAAGTTCTAGCTTTCCATTGTATGAACAATGCAGATTCTTATAGGTGAGGGTTTTCACAACTGGGCATGTTTTGATAAATAATATATATTGGCAGAAAGTGTAATTAATAACCTCACAGGTAAACTAACTAGACACACAGGATTCTCTGAGTTTAATGGCTGCAGCTAGTGTGTCATAAAGCCATCCACTGAGATGTAAAGAGTACACTGCTGTAATTCTGGTTTTCTTTGGTTTAACAGAAACAAGAATGTATGTGAACTTGGTGGTGGTATGACATGCTTAGCGGGGTTAACAGTAAGTATTGGATAGGGTTTCATTCAAATGAAGACAAATCGACCAAAGTGTATTCTACTGGGACTTGTGCAAGTTAAATCAAAATCAAGGAAGGCTTATACAAGATGACAGAATTCCAGTCACAATACTGTGTAAATGTTGTTGTGGTGGAGAATGTTATTATTGTATTTTAAATAGTAATTATCTGATGTTTTTTTACAATCAGGTAGCTGTGTGCTCAAATGCTGCTGAAGTTCTTCTCACTGATGGCAATGAAACCTCGGTCCAAAGTATCCTTTTTTATTAAAGAAATAAAATAAGAAAATAATTAGTCATAACAACTTAAAATAGTGTTACCTGATGCTGGTGTGATGTGTAAAAGTAAAACCTATGCATCAAATCAATTTATCTTTTAATGTTAAACCCCCATTCAGACAGATTTCAAGAAATAATTTCCAACAATTTACATGCAGTTATTAACTTAATTTTAACCTCCAAAATCCAACTGTGTGTTTTGATTGATTCTGTTGGACTGAGGACTGCACTAGTAAACTGATTAATGCTTATATGGGATCAGGCATACCACCAAAATCAGAGTCCAACAGTTTGGGTGTTGAGTTACCATTAGGATGTTGGATTTTGTAAGAGTGAGTGCCTTATGCTGAACCTTAAAAGGCTTTATAAAAACAATGAAGCAAAATAGCCAAAGAACAGTAGGGTAAAACAACAAAGCAAAGATAAAAACACTAGAAAATTAAAATACAAGAAGGTGAATGCCGTTTAATGTAAAAAAGAGGAACATTTGACTTTTTATTCCATCATAATATTTCTTTGAGGTCATCAAAACTGTTCTTTAGGTCCTTAACTAGTCTACTTTATCAGATGTTCAAGAAATTATTGCAAGAAACAAGAGTAAATTTGGAGAGAGTGGTGTAACAGCGAGGTAAACATTTCTTCTTTTTTGCCAGACCGTTTATCCTATTTATTGTCAAAATAGTGTCCATGTTCATAGCTTTATGCTGCAGTTTAAAGAGATAATCAGTTAATCCAAAGAAACTCACAGGGTATTCTCTCCAGCAGTCATCCCAAACAATTCTTGTACTTTCAGGTTGGTTCAGTAGTTTTTTCCCTCACCTTTCACCTCTGTGGACCTGGTTCGAATCCCACCTCAGACTGGAGCCTTGCATATGGATTGGGTTTTCAGTCCCAACCTGATTGGGTGGTTTTTCCCCATTTGGGGTTTTCCTCCTTCATCTAAAACTAAGCATTTATTTTGGTAACCAATTCATTTTCCTGTTTTAGGCGTTTTCGCTGATGGATGTGTCATGAAATCAATCAATATTAACTCCCCATACACTGTAGGATTTGTATGCATGGCTTCCTGTTAAGAATGGACAATTTAAGGTGATTTACTAAATTCTTGAAGTTCAAACAAAAAATGTTTGCTTAAATAGGTTGTGAGGGCTAAACATGCATTCTACAGGTATTTTTGCCCTGACGGTCCATTTTTTTTAAGTAACCTAGACTGTTTCAAAATGCAGTCAATTTGAACTGTGGAATTGATGTTGTACCTTACCTGCAGTTAGGGAGGCTGATGGTACTGCCCAGACTCCTTTGAAGCTAGAGAAGAAGTAACAATTGTTTTGCCAGTTTTATCAATGATTTATCACGTGTTGAAATTATTGCTGTCTTTATTCTTTGTCCTGTATTATTTTTATCCAGAGAGCTGAAATGGAATAAAAGAGAGATGTTTGAAGATCTAAGAGGTCATTTTGACTGTGTTATATCTGCAGATTGGTAAGATGTTCTTCATTATCTTCTGCCTCCCACTCAAGGCAGTTTTGAATGTCTTTACAAGACATGGACATTTTAATGAATGGTTTATGTCTGAGCCATATATTGGGAGAGTTGCGACAACTTGCGATTAGAAGCCATTTTGTTTAAACAAAAAAACGCATTAGCAAGTACAGGGTGCCAGACTAGTCTACCCATTGGGTTGTTCTGCATTTGGACTGAAAATGGTTCACGTACTTGTTGGTCCTTGTTTTCAGGTGTTTTTTTCACTGTTGTTGTTGTCTAGCTACATTATATTTTGTCTTCCTCTTATTTCATTTATATTTTTTAATGTATTGGTTACTGGCTGGGTCAGATGTTGTTATTTGTCCAGAAGGTTTAATGGTGTGTTGTTACTTTGCCCTACTTTACTATTTATTTCTTCTCATATGGTTACAAAAATGCAAATAATGTTTCCACTAGATTTGTAAACTTTGATATTAATTAGTGTTTTGTTCCTTCTGTGCACGTTCGAAAAACAATTTTTCTTGCGGTAAGCTTTCCTCAGGACAAATATGAAATAAAAAAATACATATTTTAAAGTTTTTTTGGTTTTTTTTCATTGTACATAATGCCATGCACCTTCTTGTTTAGGGACAGAACATCCCTGTTGTTAGTTTGTGCATTTTGTTCGATTAAGTCATTAAATGTGTATTTGACAACTAATATTAATATTGGAGTGGAATGTTGTAATGAAGAATTCTTGCATCTATTCTTCCTATTTCAATTTGGTTTCCAATTTTATTTTGCTCTCAGAGAATCAGTGATATTGTTATTAAATAGCCATGACAGTCTGTATCAGCCTATACCACATGTGGGTCAGCTTTTGTACTCAAGAGTTTGTTTTTTTTTAATTTTTTAGTCAAATGTGATGTTTGAGTTTTAAAAGAATTACTTATTTATTTAGTTTTCTTTATAATTATTTATTATATTTGCTGTCATCTAAAGTTTACTATTATATTAAACACAACGTTGATTGAAGAGGTCGTGACGACCTCCCAAGCTATGTTTTTGCAACCACCAGACTCTGAAAAGGTACCTAGTTAATGTATACTATTACATTGATTTGCAGTTTGTTCTTTGACCAATTCAGACAAGACTTAGTTGATGCTTTTGATGTTCTCCTAAAACCTAAGGTAAGAATTTATTGTATTAATAAATTTTTACTTTTAGAAATATCTTCAAATTGTGATAAATTGTTCACATCCAAGCATCTATGCACCTAAAACTGTCACCTTTTGTCTTTTATTTCAATTTTTATTTTTATTTTTTAACTACTTATTTTGTTGGAATTCTTTCAAATTTGGAAAAACAATTGGCTAAATTTTTGCATTCTCTGGTAAATAAAATAAATTGTTATCTGGGACAGTTGTGGATTACACTTCCTGAGAAATTAAAGAACAGTATATTCAAGATTTTCAAGAACCTGAAGTTGTATCTATTTTAGGATGCATGTTACCAGCAATAACTGTGTTTGTTTGTTTATATGATTTTGGCACTTTATAAATTACATTTGTGTTGCATTGTAAAGCCTAATTTTTCTGCTCTTTTTATATTTTTTTCCTAATATTATCAGATTAATTTGTTCTCTTCAATATACCTTTGAATTTAACTACTGGTAGTCAAGCTGCAGAGGAAGACATTTGTTAACAATTCTAAAACTTCTCATGCCAGGGTGAAGCCCTCATCTTTGCACCGTGTCGGGGCAATACCCTTGACCAGTTTTGTGCCTTGGCTAAGACAAAGTTTCACATTGATGTTGAGAGCCAGTATGATGGAGCTATATGGCAGAAACATCAAGAGGTGAGAATGATGAATAAAATCTTTATGCAAATGATGTCAACAAATGAAGTGCCCTTTGCAAAATGAAAATGGCCTGCCCCTTCAAAGATGGAATTCAAAGCCTGTAAAACAAAATAACCGTCTTGAAATAAAAGTGAAATAATCATCGTCATTGTTTGGAATATGAAAAAAGAAAGGCTGTTTTGTACTGCAACCGAATAAATTGAGTTGTGGTGTAAATGCAAGACGTGGTAATGGCCTCACACTTCATAACTAGCAGAGTGTTTCTTAGAGGCTGTTTTGAAAATGCAACTTCTAATTTTAATTTAATAGTGGCGTGTCTTTGCCGAGCGGTTTAGTGCATCAAACTCAAGTTCTGATGGCTGAGTCATCATGGTGTGGGTTCAAATCCCGGTCATGACACTTGTGTCCTTAGGCAAGACACTTAACTATAATTGCTTCTCATTACCAAGGAGTAAATGGGTACTTGTGAGGGCAGAGTTGGTTTCGCTTAGTGCGCTACATCTTTGGCAGCACAGGCTGTTTACTCCCCAAGGAGTAGGGAGCTGGGAAATAATTGGCCCAGTGATCAGGGGTAATAAGTTAGAAGCGCAGTGATCATTCTTTGGAATTGTGCTATATAACAGTCGGTTTTATTACTATTATCATTAATTGTTTTGTTGCTTTAATTTGTTTTCATGACAGATGCTGACTCAAGGAAAGGAAGTATATGATGAGAACATTCACTACCCAATTAAGATTACACTAGTGAGAAGGTAACACTTGCTTCTTGAGTGGATGGTTTTTGTCTTCAAGATCAATTAATTGTGCCATATCTCACTCAGTGCAGTACCATTGTTTGTCTTTTAAGAAAGTAGGTATTGGTTCTGGCTAAATTGGTAGAATGTTCTTAAATTTGGGGTGTTAGAGTTTCCTGTGTGGCAATAATGCATTTATAGAAGGTTTAACGAAGTAGTTCCCTGAGCACCAATGACCTCAAAATCCAGTCAAATCTCTATATACTTCCCCTGTCTCTCACAAACTCAGGAACAACATCTTTAAACATGTCAAGACTAAGCTGAGCCAGGGTCAAACAGGCCATTATAGAAGAAAGCACAAGTCTCTAAACTAATCTGCAATTAGCTGCAAAACCATCCAAGTCTAGTAATTCCAAACATCTTTAAAGAAACTAAAAGTCTCATAGAGTTACCTGTTTTTGCTGCACCTCCAGTTCATAACTTATCCAAAAGGTTTTTGAAGGAAACCTGTCATCAAAAACTAAAACAACCACCTCAACCATGTTGTTACTTAACTTAGTCTAGCCATTTTAAACAAGTTGTTTCCCCAAAAAGTTTTTTGAAGAATATCTGTTCATGGATCAATTCCTTTCAAACTAAATTTGTGTTTGTTGTGGTGTTTGTTTGTTTGTCTGTTGTTGTATATCTTGTATTTATAGTGTAATTTTGAACAATAGCCTCATCAGATAGTAACAAAATGAGTTTCTATGATGATAATGTCGACAAATTTTGTAAAAGAATCCCAATGGGTCAAAATATTAATTCACAAAACAAAACTACACATTTGAAATTAGCTGCTTTATTTATTTTGTTTATAATGCCAAAAGTACAACAGAGAATTCGAAAATTCATACCCAATCATATTTACCAACTCTGATCACTTTGGGGGGATGTTATTGCTCTCATTTGAACTACTGCAGATGAGTAGAGCACACTGTTTACAACATCAAGACTCTACTTTAACTCTACTCCAGGTGTAGAACCAACATTTATCCCAAAGAGTTTAAAGGCTCAAATTTAGGGGGTGGACTCAAGACTGCAGGGCTTGTACCTTAACATGTTACTGGACCAGAAGTTATTTTACAAGACTGGAATTTTGTATTATTATTACTATTATAGCTACACAATCAATGACTGTGAACATTAACAATCGAACTCCACTCATTTTTCAGTTGTGTGTCTAGTTCACTTGAAACAACAAATGACATGTTTGAGTAATCTTGTTGTTAAGTAAAAACTCAAGTGTTGATTGTAAATAACGTGATTCTAACCCACTGTTGACTTGGATATGCAGGCTTCCTTATTGTTCACTGTGGACCTTGGAACATTGTATATGTGTCGACTATGAATGAAAAGGTCCTGACCAACAGCTGTCAGACAAGTAGACTTTGTGTTGACTAATGGTGTGACTGTTGTTACAAACATGTGTAGCTTGAACATTACATGTGAGGGCAGAGATGGTTTATGTGAATGATTAGCTTGGAGCGTGCAAACTCGCAGCACCGGCTGTATACTCCCCAGGGAGCTGAGATGGTTTAAGGA
>CM021526.1:642328-654870 GCA_010994315.2 Pisaster ochraceus | reverse complement strand
TTTCATATCCCAATAGTTTACACCTCAATTGGCAAATGAAGTATTGAATCACCTAAAACAAGGGTTTGCCAAAATTCATCCAGCAAATCCAGACGTCATTAACTGTGGTTTATCTCAGCACTCAAAACATTTGCAAAGATTCCTACATTTTAATTAACTGCATTGATGCCCCTGTTGTTCAGTTTTGATGTAAAGTGTTGTCAACTAGTCTTACCCATTCATCCTCGTCAGCACCAGCACCATCGTCAGCTGGTTGAGATGAGTCATGTGACTTCATTGACATGACTTTATCTGTCCAAGATGCTCCGACATTCTCCCCTCCAGCATAGTTTGAGACTTGGCTTGTCACAGTGTCTAGCTTAGCCAACGAGACTAAGGAAGATAGAAAACAGATACAGAGTAACATGACACCACCACACTGGGAACAACTATTTCCAACACATCATTCTGAATTTTCTGATATTGAGATCCTCTTTACTCGCTTAGAATCACATGCATTACTGAACACTGCAATTAATGGATGCAATAGTCTCCCTAAACGGTGGTCGCTGGCCAATGCTAGTTAAAACAACCTAGGAGCAGTAACAATTCTTGTTCAATTGTTCCAGCTGGCTAGTTCAGTGTTGAGAGCTCATAACCTCCTTGTGTCCACTATACAAGTCGCTGCATGGAATGCAAGGAATCACTGGCGTGGATGATGCCACAAAGGAATGGGTTCAAATGAGATGCAGAGATATTAAATAATAAACAGATTGAGACTCGAACCAAAGAAGAAGCAAAATGATCAAATCAAAATAGTTTTCTCTTATCTATGATGCAATTATTATCTCAATTGCATTACTGTGCTACCTGTTGCTGATTACAGAATTTGCCTCTTGCCACCCTGCAGCACACACAATTGATGATTTAGCAATTAAAACATCTGCTCTAGAATACGGAGGTCTTGGGTTCGAAACCCACCTGAGTAGCTTGTAGGTTTTTTCCTACAGGACTCAGGAAGGACCGAGTATAGTACAGTGCTTAAAAGGTGTAAAAGTAAAATAAAGGAGGTTTATCAATTAGTGTCCATCTGAAAATGAGGCACGTTTGTTTCTGTAAACAAAATGATCCCAGTACAGATACATGAGTGTTTACCTCCATCAGAACTTACATATGAAAGGACAATCAGTAACTGTCTTCAGTCTCACTGTGTCTCCAGTACAGATACATGAGTGTACACCTTCATTAGAACTTACATATGAAAGGACAATCAGTAACTGTCTTCAGTCTCACTGTGTCTCCATTCTCAAGCTCAATACTATCCAATTGTTGCTCTTCTGCCCACAGTGCTATACATTCTGCTCTATCATGTTTAGATGTCAGTTTGCTCAGTTCAGGTTTGTTTATGAGCGTCTTGACTGAGGACGTTGAGAGTTTGTCCGATACACCCTTGGCTTCTGTTTCTGGGTGGATAAAAAGTCCAACAATATTGCAATTAATACTAGATGCATGTTACGGTCCCTCAAGAAGATGCATACACTGCCTTTAAGCATCTTGATACAATTCATCAGAGATGGAAGTTTCTAAATCTAAGAATTGTCTCCAGAAGAGAAGAATTATGGTTCCCTCCCTAAAGTCATACTTGGTTTTCAAATGAACTGTTGATTTACATGACTTACTATAAGAAGACATCAGATGACCTGTGTTGACTTTCTTACTGTCGCTGAAGTTTGGCTCAATCTCAACTCCGCTTGTTTTATCGAATTTGCGTTTATGTGCAACTGATGGTTTGACTTGGAGCACGACATATCGGAACTGTAGACAAAAACAAAATTTGTGAAAAATTGAATGAAGTTTTAACAAGAGAAGTTACAGGTTACATCTTACATTGAACAACTACTGGGTTAGGTTTTTACTTCTGCCCGGTTAGAGGAAAATATTTTGAGCAAATCCAATCGGCATGATTTAAGAAAACAATTAACATTTACAAATTAGAGTAATTGGTTTATCTTGTTAAGGAGTTTGAATGTATACAATAAAAATAGTGTTCTCCTTTTGGTCTTAGTCAAGAGATGACACAACCCTGACAAGTCATTTCTGAATATTTAAATCTCATTACATCACAACATAAAAAATAAACAGCATTGTCTTTCATTTCTTAAAGAAAAAGTACAGGATTGGTAATTATCAAACAAAAAGAAGATTATATTTCAGTCTGACTTGCCGTCAAAGTTGAGAAAATACATGTTGTAGTATTTGAAGACCAAGCATATCACTCACTGCTACTTATTTCAATTGCCACAATCAAAATAAGCCTGAAACAAATTAATGTGCACAAGAAACATTTACCCTTTTTCAATGTTTTCTTTCAAATGTGACTGCCCAATGTAATGAAATATTTACAGGAATTATTGTACGATGTGTTATTGAAAACTAGAGTAGGTGAATTAGTTTTCTCTTCAACAATAATTAATTTGCTTTCCTTTGAAAACCATCAAGATAGCCAAAGACAAATCAAAGGCAGGCTTAATTCTAAAACTGACCTTTTGCTTTTCTGAATCTGTGATTACATGGCGAGACCTCCCTAGAAGAACTCCATCCATCAGAACACCCGGACCACTGATGAGAAAGGAAGGAATAATGAGATGTCTCAGGTTAAAAGAGTTGAAGGAGAGTTACTGAGACAGAATGACAGTGACCTTCTTCTTCTTTGACACGAATACAGCATAAAGTAGCCCCACTAGTGTGGCTAAGTGTATGAGAACCCTTGGCCACACTAGTGGGGCTAAGTATAAAGCTGACCCATCATAACACAGGTCTCACTTCAATTCCTACAGCCAACACTTTCTGCATGGACATTTGTAAACCCATAGGCCTAGGGAGTTGTGCCCATGGTACTCCTAGAACTATGCGGTTCGTTCCGCTATTGTCTCCGCTAACTTTTAGTGGAGACGGTAGTGGAACAAACTGCATAGTTCTAGGAGTATGCCCATGGTTGGACAGTGTGACATAGTGAGTGCTCCCTCTAGTTCTGTGAGCCTAGATATCATACATGTACATGTACCTCTATTATTAGATGTGAGGTGTTTTCTTGATACAATAACAAAGTTTGAATGCTTCTCTAGTTCAAGAAGCATTCAACTAATTGACAGTAACAATTTCACAAACTCTGCAGACTGGTAAAATGACACTTTCACTCTGACTTGGGTAAACAAATTGTGACCTATTTAAACAGTTTATGTTAATATTTTGGATCCTAATTAAAGAAGAAGTGACACGCAGATTATATTACAGCACTATTGTCCCTTCTTACTTAATGTAAATGTTTGTCTTAACGACTTCTTGGTTTCTCTTTGTTTGTAAAGTTTATTTTTCTTTCATTTTTAATAGTTTTTATATTGTGACAATAGAGAATATCGGGCCTAGAGAATACAATGGGTGTCATCATCATGTCATGGTAGAACCATGGAGGCTAATTCTACCTCCATGGTAGAACACAAACAAACAAACACAAACACATGGGCCTGGAAATAGCAAACACTTGTCACACCTTTTTTTTAATGGGTAAATCATTTGTTGGAAAAATTTGCAGGCCCACCCAAGTTGGGTGGGATTTTTCAAGTTGGCACATATTATTGTGGAAGAAGGAGAATGGGCGACTGATGATACTTGAATACACAAAATGCAACTTTATCTCTGGAGTGGTACGTGAGCAAGCCCCACCCAGCACCCGGCGGGGTGTCGTACACTTACCCTGGAACTTTTTGCAAGTTGTCCCGTGCAGATTTCCAACACCCCGCCCATGTGTGATTTTCAACTGGAATTGACTGGAGAGGCTTGTTGTCATAAACACGAGACATTGTGTCGATTTCTAATCTACCACACTTAGTTCAAACTAGTTTGCAGCTTAATTTGGTTTTGATATTCATTGAAAGAAAAGGAGGGAAGTGTCTTCTCTCCACTTTTGTCCGTTCTCTCTGACACAAGTCATTGCATTTTACTTTCAGTTTACCACCACAGCGCCCTCAAGTGGTTCGAACTGTTTGGTACAATTAAAGGGACAACCCGATCCTATTAAATAGCAATTACATACCGTTTAACAACCATGGAGGTAAATATGGTTTAACAAATAACTTTAATTGTTGGAAATTATAGCACTTTAAACTTCCTTTTTACTATGGAATTTGCAAAGTATGTCACATTGAGTTTGCTAAAGCTATGGAGATATAAGAAATTTCTTCGTTGAGCATACTTAGCCCATACAAGAAAAACAACAATCATTCAAATTATCTCGTCCATCATTAAAAATATGTGAATAATAAAGCATGAGTTGGACATTGTGGCGCAATCTTCTCTTCCCTTTAAGTTGACGAATTGTTGAAGAGTTGATCACTTGATTGACAGGCTCAGAAAGCAGAAACTTCAAGACGGCATCATGGATGAAGATAAAAAACAACCATTTTCTATGGTGTTGCTTTATACTTCAGATACGCAAAGTTTCAAATCCAAAGGCGATTGTCACATGAGAGGGGGGGGGGGTGTAGCAAGGGCATTTTATTGAGAAAAAGAGAGCGGGAGAGGGGGGGGGGTGAATGAAAGCCAGATTGCTGACTACCAATATTTTATCACCCCTCTGCTTGATACACCTCTTGCCTAACTGTGCTGTACACTGAAGTAACTATATGAAAGTGAAACTCCTTTATAGCTAAGAAAAACACTCCAAAGAATGTGGAGTTGATCAATGTGAGAAACTCCCATGATATGAAGGGAAATAAGACGTTAACATTGAAGTCAGCCATAAAAGGCAAGGTCAAAACCAAATCTAATCCAGACAACCAGACAACCAGACAACCAGACAACCAGACAACCAGACAAACCATAACAGGAGAATGTTTTCTTTAAAAACAGTCACCTACGTTGCTTTTCCAGCTGTTATTTGAAATCAAAACAACAAAAGCAACATTGGCAACATTTACAAATCAAAATTCTGTGAAACCAAAACCAAAATAATCTTTCCACACACAAACAAGGTTGTTGTAAAAATGTTCTTTAATTTTGGATCATCTCCTTGTTTTGACAGCTATTCACAATAAATCTGTGATTTACTCATTTTGGCATGATGTTAATCTCACCAAAACTGAATAATCGTATTATAATTATATAAAGACAATTTTAAAGAGTTATAAATAAGCTAGAATAAGCTTTAAACAAAAATACATATAACACCCTTGTTTAACTTATTTTTTATTTAAATGTTTTAGATTAACTCAAAATGTCTTTTCCTAATTTCATATGGGTGGGATAAATCTTTCCATGAGCAGCATACAATACCTACATCAAATGAGTAACAATCTAACAGAAAAGGACTTATTGTAAAGTTGTTCCATCCATGTTTTGGAGAGAATATCTCTGATGACACAGTTGTAGTGTTCCCCGAGTGAACTAACAGTAATGAGTACTGACTATCATTACACAATAAGGTAGCCAAACTATTCTTGCCTTCCAGCCTCGGTTTGGTTCTTATTGGTTTAAATGAAAGAGAAACAAGATGGCTGGATGATAATAATGCTTGATAGACAAAGAGTTCACCATTTCTACTCACTAGCACTCGGTAACATGTCACATTTTCATCTCAATACAGTAGATACTTTAGGTTAGAACTGAGTTATTCCAAATGAAAAGAGAACTTTTTGAGGGTTTTTTTCCCAACAGAGTTTCTCCTCCCACCACCCACCCCTCAGGAAAACAAGTCTATAAGCTGCATTTAAATCCAAGACAAATGTTGTCTATGCAGTATAAATGAAGTCAGATTTCTGCCACAAACTCAGTATTTTAAAAACACCCTAAGGGGAAGACTAGTTGATGATTCCAGCTCATTTTGTTCAGGCAAATGTATTCAAGGAACTTTATATGAGAAGAGTACATTATTTCAATCCTCTTATTTCCAATCTACATACCATCCACCCGTTATGTTAAAATCTCATCAAATTCAGCGGTCACAATTTAGTGAATAAAAAAGCAGTTTATGTTATGTAAAGGATTGGAGGAATTGAAGAAAGCAGCCATGGACTTTTAGGATCTCTAAATGCTAAGTCCACTATCAAGTATACATACCGCCCAAAAGACAAACTGTTTTCTTTCATTCGTACAAAAAGAGCTCCAAGAAGAGTGAGTTGTTGTCATCAATACTCAGTTGTCAGACCATTTTATAGATAGAAGAATCATTTTAATATGTCATGTCTCTTTAATTCATTTTAAATCAAAATTGTATCATGTGGCATGCATGTGTGTATGGCAACAACTTGCCACACACAAATACTACATAATTAAAAATTGACCAATAAAAAAAGAAGAATTGTTTAATGTCATCCTTTTGCCATAAATGCATGTCACATGGTATCGATACTCTGCTCTATGACATCTAACCAAAGTGAGGCTAGCATACAAAATAGTCAGATCCCTTTATCCTTTAATGGGAAGAACTATCATTACCATTGTTCACACAGGCCCGATAACGGTGCAGCCATCTTGTTTTTCATCCATTTAAACATAAAACCTTTGCATGGACAGGTAACTTTCTTGTTAAATGAACATATCCCTGTTATTGCATACAGGAAACTACACAAAGATGATAGGAATAATGAGATCCTTAGAGATGGGCGAGGGTCCAGACAAACAGAACCCTGAGAACACCCAGTAAGTCATGCAACTCAGTTGTGAAACCATTTTAGGGACAAAGACGGCCATTATAGCGCCATGTTTGTACACTCACATGAGGCAAAAATAACATCATTTGACATATAATATGCGTACGGTAAAATTTGCAAATGTGAAGTACTGTTACATGTACCATACATGGGTGTCATATGGTATTAAACACTACGTCCAAAGCGCACACAAAGTGGGATCAAACTCAGCATCCTCTGGGTTCTCTTTCTAAGCTGAGGGAAGAAAACAGAGTGACTCTATTATTTTGTTTTCAACACAGCGTGCATAATATGTCATTCGCTATTTTCTACAAATAGAGAGTGTAGCTAGTCCTGCAGATGACCCAACACCTGAACTATTTACATCAGATTACAAAATATCTACAAGTCATCCACATTACAAATTGCATGAAGCTGTCCCTCTGCTGACCATACTCCTTGTTTCCTTTTAAGCATGCTTAGAAAAAGATGAAGATTACATGATATCATGGATTACTCAATGAAAAAATGGACGGATGATTTATAGGATAAGCATCCCTGACTTGGCGTATTAATTTCTGTGCTTTTGAAACTATTTTTTGTTCATCTTTTTTTTTTACCTTAGAGAAATCATTAAACATAGGATGCGGCATAAATTGCGGAAAGTTTCAAAGTTCAAAGTACAGAAGAAAGAATTAATACATACACCACATAAAGATACATTAACTGCCCAAGTGTACATTGCATTCTTTTTTTAAACACAAAAGAAAAGGAAAAAGGTGCACTTACATTTTTAACAGAAACTATTTACCTTTCAAAAAATGAGTGAGAAATTTGAGAAAACCTGCATGTTTTTGTAATGACACTAGTAAATATCCCATGAATTATAATGCATTCTTCATTTTTTCCCTGTTGATGTGAAGTGCTAAAAAAGAACAGAAAATAACTGAAAAATAACGTTTGCAATTCAAATTCAGTTTTTCAAAACACAATGGAGCAATTTCCGAAGATGATAAGAGTTTTACCAATCTTTTCGTCTCAGAATTGTTGCTTGATTTAGGACTTTATTCAACATTTAATATTATAGTTGAATGGATAAGTTTCAAAATTCACAAAAGAAAATCTAAAACATGAATACAAGCAGAGAAAGAACTAAAACAAAGGAAACATCAAACAGAAATAAACATGTAGAAATCACTTATATTCATTTAAGTTTAACATAATGGCGTAAGTAAAACACAAAAATAATAAAATAAATTCAACAGCATTGAAAAGTTAAACATGCACCTTTCACAAATAATTTGATTTTGTTCAGCATTGTTTCTTCCATTGCAGACTTTCATGGATGCTAGGTGGCATCAAACTTAGGCCAGATTGGCTGCTACAGCTACGGCTACAACTGTTGCTAAGGGTGTTCCTAAGGACATCCAATACTTCAACGCACGATGACAAGTTGTTCCAGCCGTAGCCGTAGCTGTAGCCGCTTGGACATGTTCATGTTGTATGTTCACCTGGTGTCTGCTGCCATCTAGTGTTCAAAAATCTACCAATTTTACATTTAAAATGATTCATTAACAACTTTGATGAGAGATAAACTGTGCACCTTCATTTAAAAATCACACAAAAACACTTCCTAAAAACTATGCATTATCAATCTTTAAAAATCATAAAGCAATTTTTGTTATAATTTTATCCATTTGTATAATAATTGGCAAGGCAGATAAACATTAATATTTAATTTTAAGTGGTTTTGTTGCACATTGTTCCCATCTGGGAAACTCAAATTCTCAATTCAGATAATAATTTAGTATTAAAAGATTCTGGTAACACCATGTAATAACATTTCTTACAAGTTTGGATGGTTCTAAAAACAACTGGCTTTGTTGTGTAACAACCCAACAACTCTTTTTCACAAGTATGCTCTGTCTTTAGGAGGTAAGAAGACAGCTAGAACCTCAACAAACATATTACATACAGTCCATGGAAACCTTAGTTTCAATTTGTGTTCCTACAATGCAAAGTTTCAAATTCTACCTAGGTTGTGCTTGTTGTCTCTAGGCCCACCTATTAAGCACCCATAAGTACATAACATACCATCTTAAACCACACCATCTCTTTCCAGCACACTTTGATCTATGTTTTTTCAACTTGTGTATCAACATATTTGTGGATTCACAAAAATAGGAACGGAGATTATTAAGAAGATGGCAAACCAACATTCATAACGAACATTAAATAAGTTCCATGCTTTTATCTTATAACCCATCCTCAACATTTGGCCCATATTCATAAAGTTCCTCAAACAAGTAGATCAAACAAAAAACTTTTGCCTGAATGTTTATGTATTTTAATTGGCACCATGCCTGGCAATTGTTGATCTGTTTTTAGTTGAATCCTTCAAGTTTAAGCAAAACCCAAAGGAAGTATTTAGGCCTAGTGGCTACGGTTTTAAAAATCAAAAGGGAGGGAGAACAACTGTGTTTTTGACAACTATTTTGGCAAAACCAGAGTTTGTAATACCAGATTATTCATTCCTTGCAAAGATAACTTAAATCACCTTTTTGTTTGTTATACATATTTTCTTGTTTCGGGGAGGGGGGTAGGTAGTTATAAGTAGTTTTACAAACCTGAAATGTACATGGTCAGAGTTTCCATGATTTATGATTTGTTGTAGTAACTCACAAAATGAAGACTGAGATTTCTAGGCTGGGGCGAGGATACACTACTTCCCACATTACCTAAAAGCTAATTTCAGTTCAAAATCTGACTCTTAAGGGTGGTTAAGTTCCTTGCATCGATTGATTTGGAACAAAGTCCTTGCACTTGAAATATATCTCCAAAATATGATTTTTGTTGAATATACATATCTTAAAATCATACACTCGGAATACACTTCAGAAATGTATGTTTTTTGAAAAATATTTCAAAAGTACAAATTCATTATGCATTGTTTTTCAAAAGTACTTTGAAAAGTTCAGAACTATGCATTTCGAGACACATTCCAATCTCTTATCTTGTACACAGTATGCAGTACAGAGTATACAATGTAAACATTTCAAATTAAAAGATATTTTGAATTTATGTTTTTCAGGCAATGACCCCTGAAGAACATTTAAAATAAAGATTTTTTTTAAAGCAATTAAAACATCATTAACCAATTATCTACTTTATTTTCTTTGGCAGATAAACAACAACTTAGTTTTAATTATAGCAACAACTGTACATTTGGAAAATGTTTTAACACCATACTTTTTGCTATCACAAGAAAACAAAAAAGAACATTTTCAGAATATGGCTTGGCCATAAATAACCCAAACATTTCCATAAAAGTACTCTGATTTTCAATCATATCAGCTAAAATTCATAACTGCAATTAAAACTTATTAAAAGGCCTAAAACTACACATTGTTATCACTGTCAGTGTCTTAAGTTACCCATAGAGAATTTCCATTGCTGCGTTAGTACTCGCCTTTCACATGGTTGGATTGTTAATCCTTTTGTTTTTGTTTCTTTACTATCTATGCAGAGGTTTGTATCGTGAAGTTTGAAGACTCGACCACCTTCAGCTTGTTCCCATTTCTGCAAAATAATTGGAGAAAATGAGCAATCATTAAATGACAATTTTGCTAATGAGAAACAACTTATAAGAAACAGTGGTAAAAATATTTGGTTGCAAATTACTATTTTGGTTAAAAGTTGGTAACAATGACAATCCTGGAAACCAAGCAATAAAAGTCTCATTAGACCAGTCCGTCAAAGTACCCAGGTATCCTTCACAACTACAACTATGCATCCTACAGTCTGCCAATACAAGATGTAAATAGGTTGTCACCATTAGGGATTGCTGTGTTGTTTGGTGAGGAGCCATTGAACTTGTTTTGTTAGTGTTTGTTGTTGCTGTGACCGTTGATGAGGCCAAAGCCGCCATCATCTTAGTCACTGGTACAGGGCCCAAAATCATAAAGCTGTTAAGCAGAAAATTCTAAATTATAGAAGGAAGGGTGTCTGGTGCCCAGACTCTGACCTACCTGATAACTATGATAGCCATGACAGCTTTTTAATAATATAGGTGAACCAGACTCTGCATTTCCTGCTGTCATGCAAAGATCTGTGTGTTTGATTAACTTCTCTTTGGTGTAGGAAAACTCCTGTGATTTTTGAAGAAAAGACGAAACAGAGAAAAACTATTACCAGCAATACTGTCAAGGTTATGTTAATGTTCAAAAGAAAATACATCAATGGTTTGTAGAAATGTGAATTCATTTCCTTCCTCTAGTTTTCAATAAACACAACATGCAATCATCAGTTTGAGAGAGATCAAAACAGTAGGTTGCTTTGTTCAGCCAACCTCCAGAAAAATTGTTCCAGTTTTGTGAGTTTTCCAAGTTACAGTAGATATTAAGATGGACAAGATGTGTTATCTCATTGATACAGCTGCACTGGGTGATGTAAGGGGAGCTTCAAAAGAGAAGGACAAGATCCAGATGTATGGAGACTTGGCCAGATAACTTTGTAAGCTGTAGCCTGTGAAGGTGAAGATTATGGTGTTTTGGAGCACTTGGCGCTAATCCAAAGGCACTGGAGTAACTGTGAGTGTTGACTGATTGCTACACAAGGCAGTGCTCTTGGGAACCATGGATAAAGATAATGTGAATGTAGCTCACTTCAAGAGCTGCTGGCACAAAGGGAAACAACACTTGAAACTTACTTGATTTCCTCCACTGTTGTGACATTCATAAAGTCCTAGTGTGCCATCTTCAATATGCCCTAGTGTATCCATACACATTGAACCTTGTTGTATTGCTCCAAACGCTAGATCCTGCTTATCTGGTACTCTGCACAGAAACAAGAATCAAATCAGTCCTAAAATAAGTCATCATCATCTTCTATTCATGGCATCTTCAGTTCAACTAGTTTTATGAACGTTGTGTTTTTCAATAAAGAATTGGAAATACATTGTTTGTATTTTTTGAAAAAGGGAACTATGGATGTAATTTATTTATTTTGTTTTGTTTTGAGAAAGACCCTGCTGGGGTCGATACGTGAGACCATTAATCATTTTAACATTTATACCATAGGTCATGTCGAATGTTAAGTAGTTTCAAAGCCAATTTTCTTGCTTTAGTTTTCAAATAAACCATCATATTTAACCCTGTCTTCTACCATATCTATTGAGTTTCCAGTCTTTCATTTCAACCATGGACCCACTCATCATGCTAACGACCTTTTTTTGCACATTGATTAAACTTCACAGTCTTTACACTCAGAGGTACATTCTTGGGTTTTCACCAGCCAATTATTACCCTGCTACTCTGTTATTATGAGTTGCTACAATGAACAAACATAAACATTCTTAGGACCACACTTTAAAAACAGGCCTTATTGACACAAATTAATTTGCACGGTCTCCTGGTGGAAACCCCCCATGGCTCTTAATTTCCTTAGAATATTGAATATATCAGACGGCTGCAGTACTTCATGAATGATTTAGATTTCAAACAAGTAGGTCCGCTGGGCTGTGTATGGGATATTAATTTGAAAAGGGAATTCCTTAACACCTAGGGCTACGTGTGCTTATGATTCAAAGAGCATTTTTAATGATTGATGACGAGAGGCTGGATTAGTCAGGAGATTCAGGCTGAAGACCAGATGTATTGTACTTGATCTTTGTATATGTTTGATGAAGGGAGCTTTTGCTGATTGATTTTAAATTCACTGCACATGAGCTTTCGGTGCCTCAATAATATAAAATGTCACTGGCTCAAAACTAATAATGAAAACTACTTAAACATCTACACAACTTTTATAAAGTAAGTTTTCTATGGGCCTCTTAAAGTATTATGAGGCATTATTGATGAGCATTATTAGAGAGTGCCT
>CM021526.1:615955-632599 GCA_010994315.2 Pisaster ochraceus | reverse complement strand
GGGGGGGGGCAAGCCACTGATGAAATAATGATCCCCTAGATCTTCTAGTACTAGATTCAACAGACAGTATTAATTTCGACTTGATTTTGTCTGATTTCAATCATCTTAGGTTCATTTTAGCTAAACAGTATAAACAGCATTATTGATCCATAACTAGATAAACAAGTATAAATATTAACCGGCCAAACTATCGACAGTAATTTTAGTATATGTATATGTACATGTACATTAACCTTCCTTATCATGTACATATAAAAGTCTCTAATTTGGGGTTCAGCTTAAAAGCACCACCATCAAGCAAAGCATCGTCTTAATTCACATCTCAATAACAAAATGAACAATATTTTAACAAACTTAATGTCAGATAATATTTACACAAAAACCAAATTAACATATATCTGTTTGAATATACCTTGCAAACACATTCCCACTGCCCCCTGGGAATGTGTACGGGTGCTGCTTGCGGAACACGTGTCCCACACGGCTACAAGGAATGATTTCCAGCGTACCGCCGCACTGCCAGACTCGAAACGAGATTTCTGTTTGGAAAATCGCCATGCAGAGAAGAAAAAAAGAACAAATTAGTACGCTAACTTGATTATGATAAATGCATTAGCGTGAGGGCTGATTAGATTATTTGGCCATTTGAGTGAAGGTAATATACACACAGCTGGATTGTAACATTGTATTGGTGTTTATATTTCAACAACTAGAGGTCTAGGGAATGGCTATGTGATAAAAGAGTTAATTCCCAGTCAGCTTGCAAGGCCCTGGAACCAGGAGTTTGAAATAGAAATCACTATTTCAAATTGTTCTCCCTTGGTGGAATGGTTCTTTCCTAATCTGGTTTAGTGACTGTTCAAAAATGAACAATCTGGACAGATTAGTAATTGTTAACAGTCTAGAGCCCATTTCACAAAGCACTCACATTCATCTCTAGATGACTTGTCAATATTACCATAGTGATTTGTATAATTATCACGCTTAGCACTTAAGATCAATCTTAGCTCTTTGTGAATTGGAGCCCAGATATGAAACCTCATGAATTTACAAAGTCAAAACTAGAGATTTAAAACAATGCAGGTATGTCACTACACTCCTTGATGGCAAGTTGTCATCTGTAAAAGAAAATATGAGACAAGGGAAGATCAGTGCAACAACCCTGAGAAACCACAGGCCTGTTTAGTGGACCCCTTGCACTGACGTCATATGCAGCTGCAGTCTGCCCACGGTCTGCCCATGGTCTGCCAATGTAGAGTTCAAAATACAATGTAAGGATATGGTGCGCATCAAACTGAGCATGTCACCTAAAATGTGCACTGCACAGTAATGACACAAGCAAGGTTTGTCATGTGGTGATGTCAGGCGAATTGGCTCAATACAGTTGGACTGCAGACGTGCCATCATTGCATCAACACTTTCTATTATAATCACAACATATTAATGGTGTCTCTTTTAATATTGCAAAGACCTGCTTTTAAAGTTTCAAAAGACACAAAAATAATATTCAGTTAATGTAGTAAAAATATACAGTTGTGTAATCAAATCAGTCACATGAAGTAATTCTATGATTCAGAAAACGAATGCATTTTGTCAAACAAATCAACAACAAAAACTTCAACAGCTGCAGCTGTTTTAGTGTTTGTTTGCTTTTTAAAATTAGAACAACTAACACTCAGTGGCACTAAACAAAGAACTTGACTTGATACAAATGTTGGCACATCTCCATGTTATCCCAAACTAAATGATGACTTTGGCAATGCTTATTAAAAGTTAATGAACTAAACTGTGTATGACTCATTAAACACACTGAAATTTAATATGCTCTACCCTTGCCTGTAAATATTGTATGATCTTATTTTAAAGGTGTTTATGATACACTGGCTGCTTTTACGTTTGCTACAATATTATGTAAAGCATCACTGGATTGCAACCAGGGATAAGAACAACTCAACGTTTCCTTCATGGAGCCCAAAGCACTTAATCCACAATCCAGCTTGGAGGTTGCAGGAAAATGTGTATAAATAATTTCAGTGAAAACAAAGTTGACTAACAAGATCTACGTATATGACAAAATAGTAGACTGATTGGTAAACAGCCTACAATAATATAGATTATCTCCCTAAGGGCAGTCCACACAACCATCTGTTATTCGCTCTGATTTTTAAAAGACCTATTTATCCCAAAGGCAATGGTTTGTCCATAAATCACTCCAGCTAAAGTAGAAACAAATCTCTATCTGTACAAATGGTTTCAATTCCATTAGTAATAAGACACTGTATTGAGCAAATGGTTTTTTTCTTCTCCATTTCATTGTGGCAGTATGCCTAGTGAGGCAGTGACAGAAACCAAGCAATAGGATGCAGAATTGATAAAAGGAAAGTTCAAATTACTGAGGTCTCATTTCAATTTGTCAATTTGAAGGGAAAATGTATGTAAATATGCTCACAATTCCTAACAAAACACTGACTGCTATTCATTGTTATTATCCAACTGACCACCTGATCTGATGAAATGTTCACAGATTGGTAACAGCTAGAAGATAGATACCAACGTACTCTCCCTGGTGTTCATGTGCCGTTACGTTTATCTACTCATGTTGTAGTTCTATCAATGCTGGTTCTAGGAAAGAACATCATTGGATTCATTTCCCTCCAAGAGTTTTCAATTTCATCAAGTTGTTCTCATTTGTATCTGGCTTGATTTAATTGTGGCAATCAAAATAAGCAAAGGTGATCTACAGGGTCTTAAAATACTATTTCCTTGACTTTTATAGTATTTAAGATGAATTTTTGGAGGATATAAACTTCATAGTCATCAAGTTTCCACATCCAAATAATTGTTTTTGTAATAACCAATTCTGTAATTTGTCTTACAAAGATACCAAAGGATATTTACAAAATATGTAGTGGAAGTTACACACAGAAATAATATTTTTCAAATGCATGGGAAAAAACAAAAACCCAACATTATTTTGAAATGATCTAAATAAATAATAACTCTTGTTAAAGAAATATGAAATGAAAACAGAAGTCATTAAATAGTATGTGTACTTCCTCAATACATTATTAGAGTGTCTGAGACCACTTATCACACAACTTTCTCAAAACGAGACCAGAAACAACGTTGACAAACTGGAAACATTTTGCATGACTTATTTCCAGGTTGCATCTTGACTATCATTGTCAAGAGGACCAAACTCACCTAAATTTTCCCCTCCCCAAACATCCATCATCATGTCATATTTTCCAGACTCTTCAAACCACCGTTTGGAGATAGCAAACAATCCTCCTGCAATCATTGGAGTTCTAAAGACAAACATACAGACATTCTGTTTATTACACAGTTTTATAAAGTGGAACAAATAGTCATAATTGTCACAAGGGGGCAAAAATAGTAATTTGGGTATTCCCCCAATGTTCAGCATGGCTATATTTAGCTGTACATTAATACAAATAAATAAAACCATGCAAAGTGTATGCATTCTGATTGGTCAAAGACTGGTCATGTGGGGGTGTCTTAACATATGATATAAAGACCAGCTCTGTGAACTAAAGAATAAATGGCCCCTAAACAAGAATCCCTAAACAAGAATGATTGTGTAAAGGTTCTGTGTGTAATGTGTTCATGTGAGATCAAATAAACTGTTTTCTTTGTGTTTTTGTGCGTGCTTTTGTTTGTTGTTTTGATGGCGCACGTGCACACAGTATGCATACTATGTGTATGCATGCATGTGTGGACAGTGAATCAATTTAAGGTAGCTGGTAAGTACAAGAAACCGATACAATGTAAAGCAGAAAAAGTCCAAAACTCAACTTACCTGATAGGTGCAATGGGATTGGATCTTCTACTCCCTCTTTCTGTTGGTGTCATGTAATCCCACTTAAAGACTAAATTCCAGTCAAAACCACCCTTTAAATCTGCCGACGCTGCTACATATTGGAAGTTATCCATGTTGATCACATCAATAATTGGACTAACTACTGCTTTGTAGCTCTGTAAAAATAAAACCATACATCAGAAACATCAGTATGCTTACTTCCTGAACTCAAGAAAAAACCCTCATTTATCGAACTAATGGCTGTTCCATACAGCTAAAAATCAAATGAATAAAATCAGCATCTATTTTTTTTACACACTTCTGAAAAATACTGTTTAAATATCAATAATCACTTCTCATAAAGCTCTGTAGTTATATAGTAATAATTTTTTTCCATAAAATACAAATTTATTTACTGTATTTTCCATAAAGCTTTTAAAATACATTAAAAAAATATTTGTTTTTCATCAAGCTCTAAAAAATAAAGTTTAAAAACTTATGTTTATATTTTTAAAAGCCTGTAACTTATTCATCAATCAATTCAAAGAATAGATCCCCTACAGATTCAAGGTATTGAGCAAAATGCAACGAATTGATCACAATAAATTGTTAATTTCTTTTCTTATGTTAAACTGCACTAATTGTAAGGAATGTAAATCTTCGTTGTACATCAGCCTTCAGACTGCAAGAAACAAAATGTTTTTAATAATTAAGAAATATAGTTATGTATTGGTTTTTTAACCTCTAATAAATTACAGACATACAAAGGTTTGGGCCACGTTTTAGGCTGCATGTACAAAGCCTACAAGTGAGCATTGGGTGTAAAGCCAACAAACAAGCCTCGTGAAATGGGTCTGTAATGACTATAGAGTGCCCTTAAACTGCGTTTAACAACAAAGCAAACAATTTGGCTTAAAAATAGAAAGTAACAAGTTGGCAATTTGGCTCTAACTAACAATACGAAAACTGCAGGCGCAGGACATAACAGAGACAAAGAACAGTACATGCTAAAACCCAAATCCAATACAAAAGAACTGACTATACACAGATGTATCTTAACTTTCTCTGTTGAGATCATAAACCCATCTATGAAATACTCATGAGGATTTCATATAGAAATTTCAAAGATTATATGAGATTAATATAGTGAAGTCCCATCTGCTGTAGTTTTGACTAAGTGCTTATCAAGAAAACCATTTCCTCCCTGGACAGCAGTAAAAACCCTATCATTAAGATCGGCTGCTCTCAAGTGCCTTATTAATGGACAGATTTCAAGAACCTGCGTATTATCTGCACCTGTCCACTGAGTGGATAATGACATAACGTATACACGCATCCTTTCTTTTATAGATTCAATACCTTCTGTACACACTTTCAATCACGCTGTCCAGACTCAACAAACAGGAATTACAAATCGTAAAAGTGCATCGTCTCTATTGCGATAAATTCCTAATAGCCTTTAAAGAAAACAGTAAAACTTTTATAATAGCCTTGGATATTTTGCCTGTGTCCAATAAGCCGAAAGGAGTTGGTGAATTATATTTTGTTAACAACCAATTTTCTTCTTAAAGGTAAAGGGTTGGTCATCATTGCAATAAACTCCATTAGTTCCATTCGGGAGGCTTAATCACATTAAAGTTCATACCAAAAAGAACAAGTCTCCAGAGAAATATGTCTGAACTAATGAAGAAGTCAATAACATTGCAGTTGAAGTCTCCTAAAACCACTGTTGCTTATTTCAAATTAAAGCTATTGAAATAAGCCCTATTTTAACTTGCACAAAAAATCCCTGACAAAACAAAGTATTTTCAAAGTTAGTTTCCTACTTGTTAGTAACTTGTAGATTTTTTGCCTTATCTTCAAAAACAACTTTCTTACAACAGAACTCAAACCACGTAAAGCAGAAGTCAAACTATAAAACAATGTTATTCTTTATCTTAGTGTAGTTAAAACAGTTTCAGTTTTAAAAAAATAAATAAAATGAAAACTGAAGAACATTTGGTCTAACTTTCCCTAATACTTCCCCAACATAAACAAAAAACCCATTATTAAGTATGACTCAATATTAAATAGTAAATTTAAACTGGAACATCAAGATTTGTTCCCTTCACATTTGTTTTTCAAGCTCCATAGAAAAAATCTAAATAAAGCTTTGGTACCGTTTGAAAAGCCAACTTATAAAAATATTTGATGTTAAGTTCCTTTTTAACTATGACCAAGTTTTTCATGTAAGGTAATTCAAGATATGACCATGTCACCTGAGGTAGTTTACAGCAACCAGTTCTTGGCACTTTCCAGGATGTTAATTTTGAAATGTTCATTTTGAGGATTGCAGGGTTGAAAATGTACACAGCTCAGCTCTGCAGGCTCAAGGTCAGTGAATTCAGTGTTGCACCAGTAAACTTACAATTGGACAAGGTGGTCTTGTGTTTTTCAATTGAATAAGAATACCTTACAATGTAATAATTATCTTTAAAACCATTTTTTTTTAAATGATGTTCAAATGTCAACTTTGAGTCTGATAGATATCTTTCAATTCTGTTGAGTATCAAAGTATACTTACCCATAACACAAATGCGTTTGTTCAAATAAAAACAGTCCATATGTTTAATTATGGTCTGATTAACAAATTTCTGGTGCAGTACACATTTGAGCTACAAGCTGTGTGACACAGCATTGCCTCCAAGTTAAGTTCAATAAAATGAGCTTGTATGGTGAGAACCTGAAACTACACACCTCTTGTATTCTCTTCAACAGCGGTTGCAGCCACTTTTCATTGCATTCACAATGACTATCCAAGAAAGTTAACACTGAACTTGTGGCTGCATCTGCCCCTTTAATTCTGGATCGGATTAAACCTGCGAAGGGATGAAGATAAAAGGCCACAAAATTCAACAGTAATGTTTACTAACCTATGTCTTTTTATATACTACCGAGCAGATTCCCAAGAAATGAAACCCCAGGTGATTCCTGGACAATTTGAACCCAACCACTGCCCCATGTTCATCCACTCTTGCTCAAATTTTCCCTGGAAAAAATGGACACCCATAGGCTAACATTGGGGCTAGTTCAGTTAACCCATGGAGCTCTTCCTTCCTCCATGGTTAACCCTAGGTTAATTCTATTGCCCAGAAAATGGCTTGCAAGTGTTTGTAATTCAAGTGTGAGAAGGTCAACCAAATTACCCCCAGGAATTTTCTGGGAAATTTGTTATTTTGAAAGGGGCTTTAAAGATTTCTTAAAATACATGCTACAAACATGTTAGTTTCCTCCTGAACTAACATTTCAATGCAGTAAAAGTACAGCTTTGGATTTCTAGAAGTCAATTCCATCCTCTGGGTTTCAGTAAACCTGCCAACCCATGTGAAATTCAAGATCACTGGACATGTTTTAGTTATTGAAAATGACAAAAAAAAACGGTTTCTATTTAGACAGCGATTTTTAATTTTGCTCAATTCGTTTAACCCTGTACTATTTTGCATATTGGCAGTTCTTTGCATGTATCAGACTGCAAATCACACGTAGCAGCCCACACTTTGGACGTATTAGCCTGATACATTGTGCATTGGGAGAACCCTGGTATGAGGTAGACATGTACATGTACCTTCGCTTCAAATACATGAAGTTAAACTAGTATGAGAAAAGGGAAACCAGAGGTGAGGGTAGACTGTAGACTGGGGGGGGGGGGACTGAAACCCAAGAGAATTATGGATATGTGGAACAATGAATCCATAAGACAATAGTCTCATTCCATTGTCTTCAGTTCTTTGTCTTAACATCCCTGAATACTCTTTAAACAGTCAGCAGTAGGCAGTGCAACCAAATTTACATACCGCTTCAACTGACATGTAACAAAATCTCACAGCTCGACCTAAAGTGGGTTTTTCTAACTAGATATCTGCAGGGCAAGTAGGGCCTACATGAATAATGGAGTTGCCTTCTACAACCTCATTATTCAGACTAGAAGGAAATGTTTCATAATTCTATTAGTGAGAGTGATATTTGGGGAGGAGGTTGCCATTTATATATGAATGTCTTTGTAAATGTTTGTTTTATGCAAGCACTGAAGTCAATGGATGAAGCAGGAATATTTTTCTTAACCTAGAAATTCTGAGGTGGTCAGGACTTCATGAGTCAATCTGAGCATCAATCTTGAGCCACCGTTAATATTCTATACATTGTATGCATCCCAGGCCCCTTTGACTAAGGATGAAGCAGGTACACACACGTAAGAAGTGCCAGTGTGATGTGGCTTCATGCCTGCCAGTGGTGTAACCAGAAATTTTGTTTTTTTACTTATTGTTTGTATTATTGATTTGTATCTATGTATTCATTTATTTATTTGTTTTATTTATTAAACGTATGTAAGACACTGTGTCAAGCTTAAGAAAAAGATGTGTTTTTAGGAAGTCTCCATAAGTAAAGAAAAGTGTTAGACTTGTTGAGTTGTTGGATTATTTGCCAAGTGCTAACATGGACTGGCCAGTGGTCCAGTTGATATTTTAAACCCTGAAGTAGAGAATGTTACTGGGGGGGGGGGTGTCAGTTTTCTGTCATCCTCTGGAAAGATTTAGAACTTTGGCAGCCCCCTTTAACAACAGACTTACCTTCCCTTTTGTCATTCCTGATGAGTTTTACTTTTTCAATTCCAACTAAAAGTTGCCCATCTTCAGCTGTAGAAATAGAAAGAAAGAACGACGACAATCAAAACCTGTATCAAAATATCCTGGACTGGTGTCAGCAACTGTTGTGGTCACTGAGCACACATAATGAGGGGAAAATTACTGTGGCAGTATGTCGTGCACAATGATTAATCAGTCATAGTAATATGCTAATTTCTTGTCCCCCACAAATGACAATGGCTTTGAAGTGGACTGATTAGTGTATGCGCTGTTAACTCATAAAATATAATGCAGTGGAATCTCAAAGGAGACAAAGTTACAACATCCTCATTTGGAAATTTAACCAAGTCCAAATTCTTCTGCTCGGGACTATAAGGTCATTTATAGAAAGAATTTCATCAATCTGCTTCTGCATATTTTGGAGCTCCTGGTAAATGAGGTTTATTGAAAAGAACATTCATTTTCGAAGTAAAACATTCATTTGTAGATTTTGATTATTGTTTTTCAATTTACCTGCATTTTTCAAGTATGAAACTGCAATTAATAACCTTACAGCACCGTGTGATTGCCTGTGGATTTTTTTTCACAGAGTTTGGGAGAGCACTGAGTGTACAGTGCTTAATACACATCCGTGTAAGGGAAAAACCAAATTAATTATCCCCAATGTAAATATTAAATTTATTACAGCACCGAGTCAACGAATTCTGTCTGATTTTGCAGATTGAAGTATTGTACTGGTTAAGACTGTTTGGTCACTTTTCAAGCATTGTAAACCATGTTGCGTCTTGTCTGTGATACATCATGCTATTGGGAACTAAATCACGGCACATATTATAGATTTACCCTCAACACCTTGGATACTACCAGGACAAAGTAATGTCTGAAGAAAACAGAAACATTGAAATATTACGAGGGTTGTAGCAATTTCAAAGGAAGAAATCCAGGTAAAGATCAGAGCAAGTGAGGTTAGGACCTAAATGATCTCAGTAGCACAAGATCTATTCCGTACAAGAATAGGAGCCAATTATACAGCGCAAATTTATTTGCTGAGCAAAGAATTAACATGTTACCAGTCAAATCAATATATCTTTATATGGTGTTTTACCGTTTTCTGCTAAGCAAAATTGTATTCTTGAAACTAGACCCTGGTAGCCTTCCGACTCCTGCAGTCTCGTGCAAAATGATAACTTTGATCAATTTTGTTTTGCTGAAAATTTGCAATTTCAAGTTTTGGTTTGATTGCCTTTTTGTAACAATTTTATTTAAAATTAGCCTAAGTTTTAACAAACCAAAATGATAATTATTTAGGTTCAGATTTAATCAACCATTTAAAAAAACAACAACATTTATTTATTGTTTTAGTTCATTTTTACAGGAGCTAGTGTCTACCTGTACAGACCATTATGCTAAGAATTAAATAAAGAAACCCAGCTACATGAATGATACCTTTTACTTTGCACTTGGAAGTGCTGCAAACAAACCGTAATATAATAATACATATTTGCAACCCAGATATGAAATGCCAGATCCCTCTTCCTCCCTCTTCCCACTTGTGAAGAGAGTACATCTTGGCACATCCAAACCTCAGTGTGTGTCTGGAGTGGTAGCCTCTAGGCTTGTCATTAATACCTGCCTAGCTGTGACTGACAGACAACTGACTGGGTTTGTCAAGTGCTTTTTGTAGTGTGTATGTCTATCAGAAAACAGATCCAGTGTCCGCACACACACACACGCTTCTACCATCTCACTGTCATTCAGTATTATATAGTCTTGTTTCCTACTTCTGAGCTGAAGCATTTCCTAGTTCAAATTTCCTTGATTTAAAATATCTGGTTTGTCTGGAATACTCAAGAGAGAGGTATGTGTAGATAAACTATTCCTCATATCAACCTGTAATTTGTGTTCATTCAAGCTGTGTACTACCTCCAAGAAAAGAGTAGATAATTTACTGGCAACCAACTAAGTGTCGATGCTTAAAATAAAAATCATGAATGGGTAAACACAATAAATATTCTTTATCCCCAATGCAAATTTAACACCTCTTTGCATCACCTTAGCAGAATATTAAGGAAACTATTATGAAATGGTGGCTATGAAAACATATCGGTCATGTTCATTGCTACACAATGGAAAAACACAGGATAAATTTATTAAAAACAACAGATTTCTAAAATCATGCAAAATTTATGCTTTCAAAGTGTAGATAATTTCCCTTTTTTCCTTTTCTTTATAAAATGATGGACAAGGTATAAGGGGTCAGGTTGGCTCAGTGGTTTCTTTCCCTTCCTTTCACATCTGTCGAACCCAAGTTCGAATCCCACCTCAGACCGGAGCCTTGCATAATTGGGTTTTCAGGCCCTACCTGTTTGCGGAGGTTTTCCCCATTGGGGTTTTCCTCCCACATCTAAAGCTGAACATTTCTTCTCGTTTCCTATTCATTCTGTTATTGGCGCAAATTGAGCTGTTGCATGTGTAATAAATAAGTAAATAAATTTAAAAACTACTATTTCCAATTTTCAGAAATAGAATGACACATCTTGTTCCAGATTGTGCATTTATTGTTTGCAGTAAATGAACCTTGCCAATCTTCAGCAGTGCTATTACATTTCCATGTAAACATAGTATCTTCATTTCTAAAACAAAACCAAATTTGTTTTGCAATTTTCCCCCAGACTGACAAAATTGAATAAAAGAATCTACAATAACAATCATGTCCGGGTGAACGGTGATGATCTTAACAGGCTGTTGTCACCAATCTTCATAGTACCAGTACATATAGGTAGCATGCAAGCTGTGATGTGGGTTGTTCCCATGGAAACATCACTTTCAAATTAACGGTGAGTAAAGTCAATAAAGGGAGATCTATACTTACGATCATCACTAAAGTCATCCACTATTATAATTTCATCGATCAATTCTGGTGGACTTTTTTTAAGAACACTGTAAGTAAAAAAAGACAAAATTAAATAGTGAACAGAGAAAAAATAATCATGTGAAGATTGGTTTAACAGATTTAAAATAAATAATCTTGAGGAATACAAAAACAAATATGAATAATAAAAAAACAGGTCATTCCACATTAAAAACAGGAATCTACAAACAGCTTGAATGAATGACTGTAGTTGCTTGATATGTTGAAATATGTTGCTATGAACAAAAGATCACAACTTTTTCTGATCAATAACTCATAGAAAACCAAGTGTTGTTCTTCTTCAGTAATACAACATGTTATACATGTACGTAACGTACTCAGTAGCACATAACATGAACATACAAATTTGTATAATTTGAGAAAATATATTTGTTATTGCCTTTAAATGGCAATTTGTACCAATCACAACTAAATCTTAAAATGTTTTTTTTCCAAAGGTCACAGTTGGAGGACATTCCATCAGGAATGAAGAAGCTGCAGGGAGTCCCTTGGTGACATGAAATAACCTGGGTAAATGTCTGTGGTTCAATTCACAGAATAGATTACACAAAGTCTTTGTGGTTCAACAACAAAGTTACAACTACTCTCTGCATATCAACCAATCCAAATCATTGACACTGGCACTTTTTAGACAAAAGAAAATTGAGGCAATTATTTCTGTTTCTTAGGCTCCATACTTGCACAAATAAAGCAGACATGTCATGAGATACTTGTAGATTCAATTTCCCACATATCAACACAAGCAGTGACTTTAAAGTGCTTGGTTCATACTTGGTGCAAATTTATCAGCATAACCTGTGGGAAAATGGCGTGTCCTGAGGGAAAATGGTGCGTCCTAATTAGAAATTCACTTCTTAATTTAGGTTCTCTAGAAGTATGAACTGGGCTTCATAAGAAAGGGAAAAAGTATTTGAC
Organism: Pisaster ochraceus; assembly: GCA_010994315.2. Taxonomy (NCBI): domain Eukaryota; kingdom Metazoa; phylum Echinodermata; class Asteroidea; order Forcipulatida; family Asteriidae; genus Pisaster; species Pisaster ochraceus. Next base: position 620,310 of record CM021526.1, on the reverse strand, counting down.
TTAATGCAAGAATCATGTTGCAAAACGGAGATCAGTTGTGTAATTAATTCTACATTCCTACAAAACCCAACACCTCCCCACTTTGAACAGCGATTGAATAAATCTAGCCCTGTGAACCACAGTCATCAAAGTAAACACAGACATATCATGACAGGGCAGGTAGAGGGACTTGCTTTTGTGCAGACCAAACAAGTACATGTAGCACCAAAAGGGCTCTCTCACCACAATACCAGAGGGACCGTGAATTACATTATTAAGTCTACTGATACTGGTATTTACACCCCCAGGGCAATTGGTCCAAGGGTAACTCTACCTTCTGCCAAGTGAGCTACACACACCATTCTTTAGTTCTCATGGAAACTAAGAATGAGAAAATTCCTACTTTAAACAAAATCTGACAAGGATTTGGTATAAAATAGATTTGGTATAAGGTTCAATCTAAGAAGCTCAGTTATTATAAAATACATACCGGTAACAAAGATATTTCCATCTGAAATAATGCCACTGACACACCAAGATACTATTGTTTATTTTTTAATATCCACACAACTGAGAAATTGAGTTTACTCAACCACTTCGGGTCAGTATTCCAAAAACAAATCCATGCCTCTGTGCAGCAATTTTTTCCTGGAACTATTAGGAGCTTTATAAGGATGAATGATTTTCCTTTGAAAATATCATGTTCACAATGTAACACTGACTTGACAAAGGAAGAAAAAGGTTGTTCTAATAAGCACCAGGATTTGTTGCACTCTTGTGAGAACTTGATAAGAGAGTTTGAGAGTACGTGTTCACTGTGCATCGCAACACCTTGGCTGCAAGCCACAGCCGATAATCTGCCACGTGGTAGTCTGCAATCATGGAACGCTAAAGACTTACTTCCCATTAAGCCTGTCCCTCAATGACAAAAGTCTGAAATCTGAAACCACCCGTAAAAAGGGAGATTACGAACAATAATTCCAGTACCCCAGTCCCTGTTAGTACTGGGGAAATGAAGTGTAGCACAGTGGGTATATACCTGTTTATGCTACACAATGGAATGTCTGTGTGAATAAACATGTCAGCCATCTGACTGCAAAAAACTGAAGTCACTCTGAAGTTGATAAAAATCATCTCCCATATGCCAGTTGAGAAAAAATTGGCGGCTATACAAGTCATCCTAATGAAGTGGTTAAGTCTGAACATAGTTTGTTGGATGGTGTGTTTATTGAAAACTACAGAAAACTAATTTTGATTGTTGATGTTTTCCTTACCTGACGATTGTTCGTAATAAAGTTGATCTAGCCTCGTTGTGAAATGTAATAATAACTGTAGTCGCTGGTAAGACGTGATGCCAGTCAATGGTTCTACATCTGTACATAGGTAAAACAAACAAATTATAAAAACTATTACTTTATCAACTTTAATCAGAATAAACAGCAAACCACATCATGAGGGAAGTGCTTTCTTCATCAACCAGCCAATGAAGCCCAAGGTTTGGCTCATGTTGATGTCCCACATAGGATTTGCTGCTCCAAACCAAGCTCCAGATCTAAGTCTACACCCGGCCTCCGTTTGCAGCATAGAAAGTCAAACTTAATCTAATAAACAATGTACATAAACACAAATAAACTGATCTCAATTGTGTTCTCCGCAATTTTTAAAATTAAATTTAATTAGTCAAACTTAATTTAATAAGAGGTCCACAAAACTCAAAACAAGTTGATTTCAAAAACAATATCTGCACCTGCTACGGAGAGCAGAAATCCTAAGATGGTACACAGCTGTTAATCCAGATCCAGCTACTATGTAGGTTTGACAAGGAGACCTTATGACCTTCTAACTTTGACCTTGGGGCACTGGAAGTGTCTTCTTCCTTATAAAATATTGTTTTCTAAGTCTGTCATGTTGACATGACACGACAAAATTTTGATGGATGGAGTGAAGGAGTCCGAGTGATCACCAGGGCCCAATTCCATAGTGCTGCTTAATGGTAAGCAAAATTTGTGTGCTTACTGTAGCAGAAAAATGTGCTTAACTGTGAGCGTATTTCACAGATAAGCGGGAAAAATTAGGTAAACAGCTTGCACGTTCACCGTGGATTTGCATTGTTACTTTAATCATTTTCATCCAGTAAGCACCAGAAGGTTAGCATGGCTTTTCGTGTGTTTACTTTTAGCAGTGCTATGAATAGAAACTTGTACAGTAAGCACAAAATTGTGCCTAGAGCTACTCCACTGAGAATGCCATTCATACACAGCAACGTAGAAAGTTCATTATATCATAGGTCCCACACCTAATTAATGCCTACGAGCCAGAATTGTCATGCCATGTACACTGGTGCAGACAACCTTTAACACTCTGTACCACTCTAGAACGTTTCATTCAGTCCAGAATCTTAGTCAAATTCCTCATACATGCAATTACTACATCAAAACACTACATTCATAAATACCCCAGACAATTTAAGCAATCCTATTGGTTAAAGATTGGTCACATGATCATATTTACCCGGTGCAGCTGGAGCTGTTTAAGACCGGTTGGCGATAGGCATACGCGTGTTGTACGCAAGCTCACGTTTGTACTAATAACGCATCAAGTAATCAATACGTACTGCTACTCAACTTTATAGTGCGCGTGCGTACGCAAAAACGTGCAGATTGACCACTTGCAAAACATAGCCCGAGGACAGGAAATTAAAATTTACAAGACAAATTTCCATTATTTTATTCTGCTTTTTAAAGTGCCTTCAGCTCCGTATTTTACTGGCAACCAGTTTTAGGCAGTCTCCAAAAATAAAAGACTTTTAAATTTCAATTTTTACATAGAGTTCTTGTGGATGGTGAGACATTGTTAAGAAATGTCTCTTGTACTGCGTACTACCTTGTAGTATTCATCAGCATCCAGTGCAGTTGGTTAACTCTGAGTTACCCGTCAAACTCTACTCTTTTGATGAGGCCCAACTGTTTGTTTTTTCTCTTCTTGCAGCATAAATGTACCAAAGGTAAGTATTCAAACTTGGCTCCCATACGTAATGTTCATGATATTTCACAATCTCAGAATAAAAAGAACACAAATATAATAATTAATCATCTCTTACACAAGTGTATTACATACTATCAGGAAGTGGTTTGGGATTTGTCCCTATTGAAACTCAAGGGAATTTCTCCAATGTTAGTACAAATTTCCGGCCTTTTTCTAATCTTCAGTCATTTTCTAAACTCCAGTCATATTCTTGTTATTCTGATTCTGATTTTATTGTAATTAGTGAATGAATTTCCAATTCTAATGTCTTTAGTTTCTGAGACGAATAACATCTACATAAGACTGAATGTATTTATTGACCTTATATCTCGGCCAACATGGATCCACCTCTTCCTTCATATTGTATTCTCTCCAATTGACTTGAAGTCATTTTTCTTTTATAAGATGATACTACAAAGGCATGCAACTTTTCAATCGTTAATAAGACAAGACCAATGCATTAAACAAGGAAAGATTCATCAAAACATTGCCAGTAATCTGGGCATGAATTAATTTCTGTTTGGATTGAGAAAGACCCTGTATTTATAACACCCCCACAAAATAAATATTCAAAACGTTTGCAGACAGCCCCTGCTAATTTACCTTTTTTGAATAGAGAAAATTTTCTTCAAAACATTGATCTGTAGATTGAGCTTGCGTGGGTGCTGAGATTTACTTTCTTCATTCCTTTTTAAAAGTTGATAACGTCAGGGGTTGAGAGTGCCAAACTTTCTGGATTACTCTCAGCTAGTCTTGTTGACATGTAAAGTTTGTGTTTGATTGTGTTGACCACGGACAACTTACAAAGTTTTTTGTCCGTGGTCTAAAAGGCAGAGAGCGATTTCATCAAGTGATTTCATTAAGACACAATACTTTTGACTGAACATGTATTATTCACAGTGACTGGTAATATGGAGCAGCAAATGATGGTTGTGTGTAATGGAAGATTGGCTCACTTTTGAAGTGGTTGGTAGAGGGAGACAATACTTTGTGTCCTCAAGGAATACAGCTTTAGTATAGTAATCATAGATATAAACAAAAGTTATAAACACATGGGATAAATACAGTAAGACCAATCAAGGCATTTATATAGAGTTCTTACTCAATGGTATCACAATACCTTACAGAAACTAGACTTATTTTTACACAAATGTGGGGGTTGTTGGAGTGAGAAGTCGTCCAATCATTTTTTTAAAGCAAAAAGAGACACTGTGACGCAATAAGCTGCTACTGCCAGAAACACTAGGGCAAGTCCTTGCTCTTTCACGATAAGTGTGTTACACACGTGGGACATACAGCACAGTTTCCTATCAAAGCAAATGGTTTTAAGACTTGAACCCACACTCTGACAA
>CM021526.1:576580-595164 GCA_010994315.2 Pisaster ochraceus | reverse complement strand
CCCCCCACCCCCTTCCCACTTTCATCTTCCATCTTCCCTTCTCTTTTCTTCTTCCCTCATCAAAGTTATCTTGGCTGGAGACCACCTCATACCAGTCTGCATTGTCAAAACCTTCTGATATGATGCACTCATAATTGATAACACGCAAAGATGGAGTGTTGTGGTTGAGTGGTCTAGTGCACCAGGCTAAAAGCTCTGATTCAGGTCCATGGTCCATCATGACACTAGATTGTGACGCCTGTGTCCTTGAGCACCTTAATCACAATGCTTTGATCTTCATGTTATAGCATTAAAGAAAGGAAGAATCTCGTACACTTATTGTTCAAAAAAGGGACTGGCTGTGGGTTTTTCTGGCATAGTTGGCTGCAGATTGCGCTGAAGAACCTTCTATAACTATACAAGGTGCTACATACATGACAAAATTGGGTCTCACCATTCAAAGTATCTCTGCATGTGTGTCATAAAATGAGTGCTTTGAGATGACCATAGATAAAATGCTTTACAAAAATTGTGTATTAACAAAAATGTGTAATATTTGTCAGTTATCATTGTACTAGAAAAAAAAGTGATTTTTTTTTTAATCTATCAAATTCTGGAAAAACCAGGGAAAGAATCTGTTAAGATTGAATAACTTTTTATTGAGGTTTATTAAACCAATGGTGAAGGACTCATCATAACCAAGCATAATGCATGAGAAGTGTGTGTGTGTGCATGTGTACACACATAACATCATACAATCAATGCTATGAAACAGTCTTTTCCATTAAAATGGAAAGAGAAAAGCTTCAAGAGGCTGTTTCATCCATAAATCTAACTGATAGATTACATTCTTGTTATAAACCAATGAATTTGCTTACGGCGAACTGGAGATTCTTCTGATTTTATTTTAAAATAAATTTGCACTTAGTGAGGCTCTGAAAACATCAGACAATGCAAATGAGTGTTATTTTCTGTTATAAAAAATATGGTCAGCCTCATTTCCACATATATATTAATACAGCCGTATTGATTTCATTTCACCTGCTAAGCTTTCATTGCCAAATTAAGTATTAAAGGTAAATAGATCAAATCATTAAACCACCCCCCCCCCCCAAAAAAAAAAAAAAAACTGCACACAAACTTTTATTTGGTGCTTTCTAAAAAATATGTTTTCTTAATCTAAATTCCTGAAGCTTTCAAAGGTTGGTGGAATGGAGTGTTTATTGACAACTTGAAGATTGCAATGTGTTTACTCTTGCCCAAACTAATGATTATTCCTGTAAGTGCGTGCGTTTGAGAGTACATATCACTCATAGGGACATCTAGTAGAAGCTGTGCGACAATGCCACATACTAGAGATGTATGGAAGCGGTAAGGTGATTCAAATGTACACGCCAAAAATGTTTGGTTATGAGTGTCCCATTGATTGATTTGATCCATTAACGCAAGGCGTCATAATAGATCACAAGCTCTAGTTCACAATTTAGGAATTCTGCAAACGTCATGGACCACTAGACATCTAGACATTTTCGAAAAAACAAAGTATGCACGTGCACATTTTTCAATAAATTAGCACTGCATACTGCCTAAATGTCTGGATGGCATACAAAAACTTATAATTAGGCACGTTTGTTTTTTAATATGCATCTCCTTTTAGACCAAGTATCCTGTGACATCACCTGTTTAAAACATAATTTCTACACTGTACCTCAATGGAAGCAAACAAAATCTTACATTTTATAAAGATTGCAAGATACAATTGAACTGATATTTCTTTATTTGCTTGAGTGTATTTTACTTTATTGTCCAAAACAACAGCTGACTGTTTGATGTCTCGCGCATATTGAAAACGAGAAAACAAGTCGAACGAAGACTTAACATTTTTCATGAATTTAATTTTCTTTTTTTTAATTCTATGAATACAAATTCTTGAAAATAAAAATACACAAACATTGACCTCATATTGAGCTCATTTCAATTGGAGTAAAGTTATCAGATGATATTACCTGGACTTGGATGGAAGTTCAGATATGTTCAGGAATAGTTCTCTGGGGAATGGTACTGGTATGAACTTTTAATCACAACTGAGTTTTCACACTGTTTTGTCTTGCTTGTGATTGACAATTTGCAAACCTGTGTTTAAAACCCAAAACTAAAATTCTTTATGGGTAGAAGAAAACTCTAATGTAAAAACAAGTTCCCTGGTCTGATACCATTGACAAGTACATGTGTCTAACCCTTGGGATAAATGTGAGACATAATGTAGGTGATACATGTACAAAATGTAGGCCTACAATAATGTAGCTGGATTTAATTACTTGACAAGGCAGTAAACACATGCAAGCAGCATCAATACATGAGAAGTCTACCTAAAGAACTACAACAAAATGCAACAAATATCACCTGGGACAGGCAAAACTAACCAAACACCCTGCTATTGGGCTCAGGGTGAAAACCATTTGTAATTTGATCTCCCAAGACACTCATTACTGTCTTATGAAGAAGATCCTAGCTGGACTGCAGCCCAGCCTTTTTGATTTGAGAATGGATCTATTAGTCTTACAACTAAACCCCACACAGTGTTATTACCCCCTGACCATCAGTTACATGAACCCCCATGGGAAATTTCGTTCCACACCAGGGGTGGGGGTCTTTCTATTCAATGGCAGCCTCTTGCTATTACGCTGTAAGCTGACTTGCTGATCAGTGAGGTGAACCGAGACCAAGCGCTGATCCCCATTTGTCTTGACTTCCATCCAAATGTCAAGAGTAAGTCAAGCCTTGTGCCGGCACGAAGGGGTAAACCATTATGTTTATTCATACACACACGACAGCTACTCCAAGTAATACAAATACAGTGTCCGGAACATTTCAGGACAAAGTAAAAAATTGGTTACATATTGAAAAACAATATTGATTCGTCCCAATCAATCTGAGAACTCGCTGATGATCAATTTCATGAGTAACAACCCTCCAGAGAAATATTTCCATATAAAAATATTATCAAAGCCGAAACCATAGCAGTTGAAGACCCCCAGAATAACCATTGCTTACTTCAATAGCCACAACTGAAGTATAACTGTTATCAATGTGCACAAAATCAGTCACAAAACATTCTTCACTGTTTTCACTAAAACGTTATGAAATGTTCACAAATAAGATTTGTTGTAAGTTGTAAGTTGGGTTGAATGAATACTACATGATGAGTACAAATGACTCTTCCCCAAACAATGCTGTTTTTATAACCCTGTTAGTTTGATGGTCTGACACGAAGAATGTCTCAAGAGAAATTTAGTTTACTTGAAATCAACATTATAGACCTTGTGCATCTACATCAAATAGGCTCTAAAAATACCCTTTTGGTGATCATGTCCACAAAAGAAAAGTACACAAGGTACATGTTTTTTTATTATAAATATTTGAAAGACTTTGAGCAGAAACTTGATTATCATTTCCGGAAACTGAAAACTGTAAGGGGGGGCCTACACGTATGTCCCCTAATGAATGCATGTACCATGCTTACTTTCATAATAAAAGTTTTTGTATTTTGAGTTCAAAATGAAGTTTCTATTTTGTAAAATTAAACAAAACTTCTCAACATGAGTGTCACCAGATAAGGCGCATAATTACATAAGACGCAGTGACTTTTGTGGATCTTTGAAAGTCAGATAAGCCACGTCTTGTGGCCAGGAACTTACGGTAGTGCACATGCGCACACTGGCTGTCGCATCACAAAGGGCGCTGCCATTATAATTATTGTGATGTGACAGTAAGCACACACATGCGTGCAGTAAATGGGTTAGAGTTCATAATTCCAAGTACGGCCACAGGCCTGCTTTGATCTGACATGATAAAAGTTCACCCTTTAACCATGTTAACAATTTCGCTAACTTCTCGAACTCACGACATGTACTAAATTATGGTAAATCACTGCTAAAAGTGCAAAAGTAAAGCTGTTTTTAACTTGCAAGAATCTGTCCATCGATGGAAGTAATATCATAATTTTTTTTTTCATATTCTCTAGTTTTCAATAAAGACAACAAACAATCAACTAAATCGCCAAATTCAAGAGGGAGCAGTGTTTCAGGGTTTTTGTCTGGGATTTTTTACTTCAGCCCTGAACCTGCTAAACACTGCACAACATTCCAGACAATATATATTTATCATTTGATTTAGGTTGCAGTGCACACTGAATGACTTAAGTAACATGGTCAATCATTTAATCTTTTATTGCCTTCCAGTGCCCAGTGACTCAAACATAACACAGAGCCACAAATTCAAGAGGACAAGTCATATTTTCCTTAATAGTAATACCATTGGGACAACTTCTAACAGCCACTAATAACTCAATTGCTAAATTGTAATTGCTGAACTAATTGCATACCACACTTTAGCAGCTGACGTTTACACATGCGTACAACACTTAGCCATGAATAGCAAGGTTATAAAAAGAAGATCAATATAGAAATTTACAGTACTTAGAATCCTAATTGGCTTTAAACAAAAGCTGACCAGTACATTCAATCAGGAGTCTATGTTCTTAACGATAATTGGATGCTAAATTGATTTTATAATATCAAGGCCAGTGAGTGACTGTACATCATTGGTTTATGAAGAAGAAATTTATTCCCATATGGTGTTCATTAAACACACCATACAACCAACCTATAAAAATGCCATCAATTGGTCTCGTTTCAGACAAAACAATGTAAGAATGGTTTATGTTTAGTCAGAAATTGTTTGCTTATTCAGATCTGGCTTTTTTTCAATTGCAGCAATTGAAATAAGCGAAGGTTATTCAGAGGTCTTCAACCAAGTGCTTTTTCTCAACTTTGACAGTATTTTAGATTTTGGGAAACAGGGTTGACAAGCATGTACACATGATGTAGGCCTCAATGGCGTTTCAGGCTATTTAATCACAATTTGTTTGATTTTTCCAAGGGCAAACAAATCAGAAATCAGACTACAGTAGCAGCCAAAAAAGGCCACAAGATTTGACCTACTCCCACTCAACCACAAGATATGGGATACATATTAGTAGGTTTCTTACTACATTTTACACATTTCTACTCAGGAATGTTCATTAAGTGATATTTTTCTCTGACACTTTACAGGAAAAACTAATTTAACACATCAGAAAAATAAGCCTTTCATGTGTGGATGGTTATGAAACTAATTAATAGCATGGTTTCTAAAGACTGAAACAAACAATCTAGAGCTCCAACAGTAAATTGGGAACGTTTTATGAAAGACAATTGATTATTATACACAAACAAATAAATAACTAATGCACTTTTTCTGCTGCACTTAATATATTATTTACACCAAGGTTGGTTGAACAGCTAAATCTGTCCTAGAGTTTGATATTTAGTTGTATGTTGATGTTGTGCAGGCAAAGCAATTCAATAGACAGTATCACCTTGCTTCAAAAGAATGACCTTGTGAATTCCAGAACATTTTGGGGCAGGCAAGACACTACACAAGTCATAATAAGAAATTGTATACTTTGTATCACAATTACCAAATAAAACCAAGAATGACAAAATAAACAAGTGTACAAGGTTTTAGATCATCACAAGTAGATAAAAAAAATTGCAGCCACAATAAAATGTAAAAATTGTCTTTTGTTCTTTCACTGTGTACACTTTGTGCCTGAAGGAAGTCCAGCTTCTGTGTCAAATGAAGACTACATATTTCTATGAAATCATACCTTCTTTTTAAAATCTATTTTTACAAAATTCTTGAAAATAAAAATGACCATAGCAAATATTCAGTTTATTAACAGTACAAATAATTTTTGTACAAATTAGCATTGAAACAAAATTATAGCTTGGGACAAATGTGCTTACTTTTTAGGAACCCAATTTGCCAATCACACTTGAATTTGTGGGACATTTACCTCGGTTCATGAAAATATTAATTTCAGATGGGCAAAATGTTTAATTTTTTACAAGTAACAGGAAATGGAGGTCAAGTCTTTTTCTCTGGTTTTCTTTGCTGATTTGTTATATTTATTTTAATTTCATATATTTCATTGGTTAATTTTACTTTCCCAACATTATGATTAACCTTTTATATTTTATAAACCACAATCAACTAAACTATTTAAAGAAACAGAATCGCACAGTGAAACTCAATATGGTTGGGACCAATTTGGTCCCAGATTGAATACATACAGAGACTTGCAAAGTCTATTGCGTAATTCAGCCCAAAGCTGGGCTCATACTAACCATAATCAGGTACATTAAATATCCTTGTAACAATGGCTAAATGAACAAAGTACAAAGTATAACATACATGTAAGACTGATAATGATTAAATTAGTAATTGATTAATATGAAAGCTCATTGATTAGATTGATTATTCAATTTCAGCCACTAAAACTAATGACGTTTGTGAAATGAAATTTCACATTTCTTCTTGTTTTCATTAAAATGTTAAAATGGTACATGCCTGTCAATTCAACCCAACATGTACATGTAGCTGGATCTTTCTTACGCAGCCTTTGAGAAAAACTCTGCTAGGTAAGCACTAAGGGTAGACTCATGCCATTACCACCTTGTGGGTTACTCACTGGTCAGTTTGGTTGGTAAGCAGTTTGCAACAGCTTTTTCTTTCCTGAGTCTTTTTGCTGATTGTATGATGCATTTAAGAATGAATTTACTCTTTAAAAAAAGCAACGATGTAACAGCCCTTTAAATTGGAAAGATGAAAATGAATGGCACCATGGGAGGAGGAAATTGTATCAACATGTTTGTAATTTTAAATTCATCATCAATCACAGATGTAATGCCACAGTATCAACGATGAATAATCATTTATGGATGACAGAATCTTCAAGCTCTCCTGATGTGGAATCAAGCACTATTCTACACATGATAAAATGACTTTGTCAAAACATTGTTGGATGAATATATTCCTATATTAAAGGTAAACATCAATGGTTTTGGGCAGAGCATCAATCTCATTTATACTTTTAATAAACCTACGCGTGAAAATGTCAACAAATGTTGTAAAAGTCGCAGTTTAAATTTCCTCAATGATCTTGTGCAATTCATTTTATGTGATGCTCCACGCCAAAACCACACACTTCCTGCCAAAACCACGTACTGGTGTTTTTTTGTTCATCAAATAGATGAGGAGAAGAGCTTTCAAGTAACACCTGATTAGGGCCTGTAAGGTATTTCTCAACATATAGAACGTTTAAAACGTCCACATCACATTGATATCAAGGCTGATGTTTCAGTTGTCTTCACTTTGAATGCCATTTCACATGAAGGAGTAAAAGATTAAAATAATGCATAACAACAACCCATAAATTATTACAATAACATTAGAAAGAACCAGAAACATTAACAACCCTCTAAGCAACACTATAGAAATTGATAACCAGTAAACGAAGGAAGACCAAATATATCCAACTTGTCAATGATAAACATATTCCTTTAGTCAGATGTTTACCCATCCCTGAGAAGATTTGTCCTGCCATTGAAAATCAACAAGTTAATTAATGACCAATCTGAAGAAATCAATTTACTTCACTATAAATAGACTCTAACTCAATAAAGACATCACGACTTCAGGAAATGATAGCTTCATTATAATGGCTGCACAAGATTAATATTCTGCCGTACAAAAACCAAAAACCACTTATTTCACATTAGGTCCTTCTTTGTACTGATGAAGTAAGAACCTGCAGTATTCGTTATGTTCAACAATGAACCAAGACATGTGCTGAGGACTAGGAGTAGCAACGGAGCTACTCATTCATTGACTAGAGCATTATTATCTCTTCATTCTAGATGCACACATTGTTTTTAAGCCTTCTGGGCTCAGACACGTTTGAGGTGAGGCTTGTGTGTAGTGCGTGACTGAGGAACAAATTGATTTTTCAGCGGAATTTGCTTTCATGTTGAAACTGGTGCATGAATGCGGGTTTGGGTTAATGGACATTTACCCGGTACTAACTAATCATTCAATTTGTAGTTTCTACAACGTACAGAACAGAATAAGCATTGATATTTAAAAAGCTGACAAAAGTCATGCATTTCAAGCTTTCAATAAATGCAGGCTTGTACACAAACATGGATGCATCCACATAGCTTCAAAAGGCTTCAAAATGAGTGCGTTTTCAAAGCTAAGTATTTGGTCTTCAGCTCCAGCTATTTCAATCTCCGTTTTGGTCTTTGTGTTGCAAGACAGATTTTAAAAAAACACAGGGGCCTTAACTGAAGCTAGAGCTACCACGATCTGAGTTTCGAAAAGGCCTTCCCAGCTGCCTTCCTGTCAATTTTGAGAAAGGGAAACCTGTTTTCCTCCAAACATCAATATAACCTTACCTTGCCATGACACTATCTAACATGTCTAATGTAAACAAATCCATACCTGAAGTTAAAGGCTAAATTGAAGAGAGAGATGTAGAAAGGCTTTAACCACTGGCGCAAACTCACACAAAACCAGGCCAGACGTACTCCATGAAGGCAATAGTCTTTATGCCTACTGGTCATTGCCCCTTGAAATGTTCCTGTCTGTGGTAATTTACAGTTCCCTCAATCAGATGCCCTTATCAATGAAAAACTGCCTTGCCCTGGTGGGAACTAGGTATCAGGTCTGCAATACACATACTGTCAGCGGTGGCTGTAGAAATGGCAGCACCCACTTTGAAACAGCCAGTTTTTATTTGCACGCAATAAAGTACATATTGTTTTTTGTAATGATAGATTAGATGAGATTAACCAAAGAAAACCCGACAGAAGAAAAACAAACTTTCAGTTCTATATATAGAACTGAATATATCAATTAACATAATGTTTTACCTTTAGCCTAAGGAAATACTACATACATGTGCAGGTGAAAACTTGTGTTTCTACAAATATTTGATGTCTTTATTTTGATAATTAATCAACCAACTTGATCAAACATTGTAAAAAGAACTTCCACAGATTCACCCTATGTCTTTCAGTTGAACCTGAACTGACTGTAAATAATATGTGTACAGATTCGGCGTCTGAAAATTCTTTTGACCTTTATGTTGTTTACAAAAATGTTGTGTGTGTATTGGAAACATTTATGTTTAACTCCTCAGATGTTTTGGATATAGGGGCCTAATAACTGGGGCAAGGTCACTTGTTTTCAACACTATTTTATGTACTTCCTTCAATAATTTAATAAAAGCACTCAATCCAACGCATAAATAACCAGAAAGAATTATTAGAGGGTTTGAAATATTTCAGCTGATTTTTTTTGTTGGTAAAAAAAACCCTGCAAGGCTGATTTTAATAAAAAGCCCTCTGGCTACGCATTACCTACTCAGCACTAGGCCAATCTAGGAGATTGAATCAATAAGAATTATCACACTTTATCGAGCAGCTGAAGCAGTTGTGGCGGACAGACAGAGGCAAATGAATGAACGTCTTGCCCAGGGTCTGCAATCCACAGCGTCAGCATCATCTGCATCAGTGCCTCAGGAAGAGAACGAAGCTGAGCTACGGGTGGGATCTTCCATCCTTCATTACTCATCTCAGCTCCCTGTCTTGCAGAGTGTTCCTACAGACTCTCTATCTCTCTCTCTCTCTCCCTCTCTCTGCTGGCAAGTTTAAGATCTTTATCCAGATTCTTTTAATTTATAAGGCTAATTTAAAGGGAATGGCTAGTTCTGTTTGTTTTGGGGGTGGCAATCATCTCAGCTTGACAATAGAGTCTATTTAAGTTAAGCTCATCGAGTACAAATAAACAAAATGAATTAAGATCTAGGGCATGATAAAACTGATAAAATAATAACACAAACAAATTATTTAGCCACCTGAGAAGATGCTCATGTGTAGAATAATATCTGGCAGAAGTGCAATAGGCCTTTATTTATTACTTTAATATAAGTGACTACTTAGAAAGGGGTAAGAGATCTGTAACCATTTTGTAAGGTTTTTCATTTTGTGCACAGATGTGTTAACTTTTGACATAAATGTAAGAGTATGTATGGGAAGAACAATAACAATCATGAAAACACATATTCTCAAGAAGTTTTAAAGAAATGCGTTCAATCATCATGTAGTGCTACAAAAGTTTCACAGTGTTGCATGTAGGTCTTCAAAGTTTATAGGTTTTAAAAAATGCATTAACAATGTATAAAGAATGAGCAAATAAGCAATGATGGGGCCTTTAAATTGTCAACTCCTTGGCACAATTTTCCCATCCTTAACATAAATTAATAATCCCAAATAACGATTGTTTAGTTTCCTGTTCATGCAGAAGCACTCAAGTTGTGCTTTGAGATCTGTGCGAGTACGTCATTGAAAAAATCCTGGCCTATTATTCATTCCAAATCAATAGTGTGTTGAAACACGGCTCAACATTTTCAGAGACTGCATGGTCAGAGAGACTTCTTAAACATCTCTGCTAATGGTTCTGATTTCATGTATAGTCACGTTCTTAAGAAAGCCAAGTTCATCTTGAAGACAGAGAATAGACGCCCATGATTTTTTTATGAAGTTAAATGTATTAACTGGTCCAGTTATGTAAATATTCTGTTACACTTACAGCAATGTAGCTACACATTTTAGTTGAATTTAGCTGTATTTTAGTTGAATGCTATCGATTTGTGTCCATATTTAGTAGGTTTATTGTGGTTTATTACTTGATATTTTTTAGGTTTGATAATTCTTTTTTAAGTTTGGCTTTTCTTTTCAAAGCTCTTTAAGATTATTTCATTCTAAAGCCATTACTTTCTAAAAATTTCTTTATGCAGACTATTTGTATACTGTCTAAAACATAATTGGTATTTTATTGACAAAACAAAACAAAGATTTTTAAATCTGGAAACATCAATTTATATTAGTATTAACTGCAACAAGAAGTGTTTCTGTCTGAAATAAAACAAGCAAAAACCGTGTTATTCCAAACTGAGTCCATATGCAATGAGCTGGTTCTGCTCAAAGGGTCACTACAATTTTCAAGAGGTGAAAAGCACTTTTTGTGAGGATAATGTGAATGTCTCTGGGAGATTTAGGAGGAAACTAGGAAAATGGCAAGAAGCAGCAACTGCTGGAATTGCCTAGGGTGATTAAAGTCAAAACCTCTGGAACCTATAAACCTGACACAAACTGCTCCTTTAAGGGTTAAGCCTCTTCGTGAGTTGCTTCCTTTGACGGGATTAGTCTCCAGTTTTAAGACAAAAAGGCTCAGCATAATTGACAAATTGGTTGATGTTGAATGCCATGGGAAGGAAGGATTGCATTTTGAAAGAGGTCAGTAAAATGTTGTCTACATGTATGAATTTAATTGCCAAGCATATCATTAGAAACTCTTGGGCATTTATTGGGCGAGGGGAAACTCTGGATTTTTTTTTTTTTTTAACAATCATGGCTTCAACTTTGTAATGAAACAAAATCTTAAATTATAATGGGGCCCAACTTCCACAAAATGTACAAGGCTTGAACAGTCTAAATGTCTGTTTAAAGAAGGAGGCACATTGACATTCAAGACATTCATCCTTCAGTTAGATCTGAGAGAAAAAAAATCAACTTTACTGCAAATGCTTTCAACTTTCTTTAAAAAAGTGACAAAAGTATTTTCAACCAGCCAAATGAAAGTTGATGATAATAAAAACATAGGCCCTACACTCTTCTTATGCAGATCCTTCATTGCCAGTTATCATCATTCAGTAAATGATTGTAATTCTTTCCTACACTTAGATGGAAACATTTTGGGTTTAATAACTACTATCTTGTACCATACACGTAATTTACAAATCCCTGCACTTGCTCGTTAAATATTTGTGTAGACAGCAAAGTCACTAATTCAAAGACAACTTGAGTACTGGAATATGAAGCTCTACCAACCTTAAAACAATATACTAAAACTTTGTCATACTCCCCATAATTCTATCATGATAATATTGAATAAATAATTTTACACAAATTTCAAAGTGTGTACAGTATTTTCCCATGACACCATAATGTACACGTATAATGTTTCTAGCTGGGACAAATTTCATACTGTTTACCATAAGCAAATTTGATCGTTTTCCAATAGCAGAAAGTTCCATAAATGACCAAGAAATGTAACACTTGGCCAGACATACACGTATACAATCTCAAAGTAATGTATGTACACTACATGATGCACGTGTAAATGCAATACATCACAACAAATGCAGCTTAATTTTAAAAACATTTTAGTAACCAGAAACGTAACCTGAAAAAACATTCTTTTGAATGAGATTACATACAAATGGGAACAGCATACAACAAATAGCAGTAGCCACTGGGGGGTGTCTGATGAGGGGGGGGGGGGGGGCTGAACAACCTGATGCTCAATTTGGATGCCCTGTTTGATCTGTGATTTAAATTGTAACAACTAGTGGAAGTGAACATTTTGCCCATTCTGTTTCGTACATGCTGAGCCTGGCTCAAACCTTGATACATCAGCAACACTTGAGGCATTCCCGTACAGGAATATTAATGTGTAGCATTTGAAAATATCCTCTGGCACACGTCAATCTAGAAGACTTTATATCAAGCAGTTTCTAATTTATTTTCTTCAGCAACTCATTTGCGTCTAACCCCCAAGCTGTATGGCGTTTATTTCACTACTTCCTGTGTCAGGTTATTGCTTGGTGAATTTTCATCAAACGCCATCACCACGGAGAGAATGATCAGTTCGCCTGAACCAGGGTGCTGCTGATGCTGTAGACAGACTCCAACATGGACGATGGGCTCCTGGGGTTATCTGACATTGAACCCAAACCCTACGGTGGATTCCATGTCCACCTTAACTGAGTGTCACCCAGAGAGTATTTCTGATCATACACCGTGGGGAGGTTTACATCTTGAAGACGCATTTGTCATCATCTGATGTTACCGTGGTTATTACTCTTATTACTATCGGAGATGAAACCTTATCGACAGACCTTTTACACACCGTGATGAAAAGGGCAGGTTATTTCCCTGCTGATGCCAAGGTGCCAGAGTGAAAATGTTATTCGGTCAAATTATCTCTCTTACTAACGCAACCCAACAAAATGAATATATGTGTGATCCAATATGCAATTTGTAAATGGATTCTAAGATCAATTTACAACTCACTAAATTAAACTATTTCATCCTTTTCTCTTCTATGGTACAAAAGATTAAATCATTTCAAAAATATTGAAAAAGTGTACATTAACATTAAAGTATGACCAACCACCCTGAAGAAATGTTCACCCTGAACTGCCCCATCTTTAAAGAAAAAATGAATGAATTAGACACTTTTAATAAAAAAAATTATAAATGTCAGCAGATTACTGACTACTGTTTACAGATTACTGTTTTATTCCATTCAGCAACATTAATAATGTAGTCTTATACAGCG
Organism: Pisaster ochraceus; assembly: GCA_010994315.2. NCBI lineage: Eukaryota > Metazoa > Echinodermata > Asteroidea > Forcipulatida > Asteriidae > Pisaster > Pisaster ochraceus. The sequence continues at coordinate 581,835 of CM021526.1, read as the reverse complement.
CATAAGTCCACTTAAAAGATGCTCAAGGCCCTTCACAAAGATACCATTTTAAATAGGCCAAGGCAAGAAATAATATTTAAAAAATTGCAAGCTAACAGAAAAGGAGTTGCCAAACAATTCTAAGCACATTAAAACAAAGCCCAAGATTTCTTGTTTATTTTCCACAGGAACCAAAACACAGAGAATTACAAATTGATTAGTTTGTGTACTATTTGGGGGTTTTATCCATACACTGATGCGTGTAAAGCACTGTACTTTATACTTTCCAGGGTTCTATAAAAAAAAACAGGCATATGACATCACAGGACTCGGGAAACTACTGAGTACATTGCTTAACACACATTTGTGTATTGTTAAAACCACATAATATTCTTTATCCCCAATGAAAATTTTATATCTAATAAATTCATGAACTGTACGTCATGTGCTGTTTTCTCAAGCGCACATTTTCATGACGTGTTCACTTCCTATGTAAGACAATGCTCATTGTTAGTACAGTATTCATGCTTGCTGCATTTACTGTTGTTGCATGTACTATGGAATACATAAATGTATATTTTGTGTTTGTGAACTAGTAGATTGGAAGGAATGTCTTCCCCTAAAAGGTCAGTTCAAAGGGATTAAGATCTATGCATGAACATTGTACAATGTACATGTACAGCTTGTATGAATAAAGCACACATCAATCCCACAAGCAACTATTTCAGCAACTATTTTAATGTGCATTATTACAAGTATGATCAGGTTTGATCAATTACATTGTGTACACGTACAGTGGTATTTTTGATCAAACAAAACCAGGGTTGGAACACTGATAGTTTGATTTGTACCAGCAAGACAGGTAACCCAATAAACTACATCATGTTACAATTAAATATGTACATTTTGCCACTAGGCACAGGTGCCCAGACTTTGTAAGTTCCCATATAAGACCAGTGTATCCTAAAGGCAAACACACATCATGTCTCAAAGCCAACAATCAAAAAAACGTCCGTTCTTGAACCACTGTGTTTTTACAATGCGTAATGCCGGCACACTTTATGGGTTTCAATCAATACCGCGGTGGGGAGTGCAATAATGAATCGTGTCCAGTGCTAGACAAGCGTTTTAGGATCGCGGTCCGATCAATGTTGTCGTGTGCCACAATAACATTTAGGACTGAGTGCATTTAGAGCAGGGATACGTGTGGGTAATTATATTACACGCCAAAGTCTTACTTTATCAGACCATTATCGCACACATAGTACACTTTAGTAAACACTCCTTGGATGCAATGGAGAAATACTACATGTAAGGTTTACTGGTTACCACTGTAGTCTGCCTATTGTACATGTAGGCCTACAGTCTTACTTTTTTTTCTGAAAAAGAAGAAGACTTTGCTCAGGCTTAAAATTAAAGAACGATGGTAACTGGAAAAAAAAACTTTTTGTAAATTGATATTTTGTGCACATTATGTTGTCATAATAGTTCAATATTTTTAAAAACAGTCGTAGATTTTGAGGATTAGTGAATCATGACATCCAGCCCTGCATAATGATAAGCCAGACTTCTATATTTAGCACAAAAACTCAACTGAAGGAATTCTTAATGAAGCATGTTTTTTTTAATTCAATATACTCTGCAATTTCCATTGTTTAGAAATTTATTAACAAGAACCCCTTAACAGATTCATGCATGAACTTGGCATGGGAATGGGACATTCTCTCATAAAGGACAAATAGAAATGATGTAATTAAAAGGACATTGAGGCAAAGCAATACTGACGGTAAATTACTGGGTCATATTGAACAGTCACCAATTCTAATTCCAGCTCTGTATTATAGGTTAAATCGCTGTAGCCACAAAAATTACTACTTTCCTTGAGGTCTTGCTTTGTGTACATTGTATGGAGCAAGAAGCCCAGTTTCTACAGGGAGAGTTAAAATAAATTGAGTTACATGTACATTACAATGCTTGATTCATCATGAATGTGATGCAGCTCTCACATAATAGTTTGACCAATAAACTACATGTAGATCACATGATTGCATGGTCGTTTTTTGCTTCGGTCTTTGCTTTTTGTACAGGGATGATTTTATGAACAGGTATTATTTTCTTGCGTAATTAAAACCAAGGCCAAGGCTAAACCAAGGTTTTATTCTATTGTATTAAATTATCAAATCGTACTCACAGTATGACATTTTTTTTTTTAATTATAATATTTTTTTAATCATTTCACTACATTTGCACGTGTATTTTTAAGATATCTCTAATTCTATGATAACTGTTCACAAAGTTAAGATTATCTGATTCCATACTTTGCCCCCTCAAAATACAGAATGTTAACTTCTTTTTACATGTAGTGTTTGATTCTAGTTCTAATTGTTTGGAAAATAAACACAGTCTGGACTTTGTAGGGCCCCCCATATCAAAAAGAATGAATGGAATCAAAGTTCACTACAGGTCAACCACTAATAGTACTGGTGCCTTTATGTAACAATATACACTGTTACAGGTACTGTACAGTGTATATTGTTACACTTGTACACTCTAAATTGTGTAAAGTTCAATCCTTTTCATTACCGAAAAAAACCCAAAACAAACAGAAAACAGGTACTGGTATTCTAATCAGCTGGGGGATGGGCCAGTAAAGATTCCCAATATATCCGATATGGCTATTCTCATTCAGCTATAAAGTGTGCCCTATAATCACCATTGTGTGATTTGAATAAATGTTACATCTAACAAATGAATCTTCATTTAGAACATAGATGAAACCCCAGGACATTCAAAGTGTTACTGTTTAAACAAGTTAGATACTAACATCCAGAATAAACCATTAATGAATGATTGAGTAATGTACAACAGAACATGACTGTTTCTATCTCTAAGATGGCATCTCCACAGAAAGTGTCAAAGCAAAGAAAATTTGTGACAATAAAACCTAAAACCATGAAAACCAACATTGAAGGTTTGGGTCTCCATGGTTTGTGGTGAGCATGCAACAGGCCGCCAGGTGGCAAGTCCAAAACAGACTGACCTTGGAGCGGAAAGTCAAAGGTTACAGAACACCTACAGGGCTGTCTGAACTTACAGTCAGTCAACAAAATACCAAAGGCCAGTTAAAGGGTCTGTGGGGACTGTGACCAATAATAACTCCACGACTAACATGTTTGAGATTAAGAAAAAGTTAATTCACTTTTTAAGAGCAAACTTGTATTACATATAAGCAGGGGGGCAGTGCCATGTGTGATTGGACTTGGCAAAAGATATAATGTAATTAATGCCTCTAAGACTTAGTAACGGAAACCAAAAGGCTGGATTAAAGTGCAACATTGTGTGGAATATTATTTTTCTGGAAATTATTTCTCAGCATGAAGCTGTTTAAAGACAGATTTCTGACATATGTACCAGGTGGTAATTCTTCAACCTCAGTAACCTTTGTAATAGTACAGTGTAAAGTGTCAAACTATAATAATTTGTCATTGTTACCTTGCCTTATAAATGTAAGTTGTTAACGTTGTTTGCATAATACATGTATGGGTCTATGTACATGACCTACATTGTAATCCAATATCTCTGTATTACATAATGTCATACGAGAAGTATAGTTCCTGTGAATCTCTTGAAGGAACATTCACTTCCACTTAGTTAAAATTAAACACTGACTACCTACCCCCTGTATAGTCGAATGGCCAGAGTATGGTGCCTTGCACAGTACCCACACATGCCCTGCAAATAGTCCAATTTAACTACAGCAAGATATTATATTCTCTGATTACTGAGGTTTTTTGACCTTGGGTATTTCCCATTCATTAAATTAGGTGGAAAACATTATTTACACTTAAAAGATAAGATTCTTTGTTATTGTAAGACATGTAATTGAGCTCTGGTGTTATCTACAGATACTGAAAGTTGTATTGAAGAAATTGGTTTTCACATCCAGTTTTCTGCTCACTATATGCACAGAGCAGTGGATATGAATTTTTAAATCCAACGTTGCATGGTGGAGACTGATATATAAATATTATTTGTTACAAGTACACCATAGGAAAAGAAGAAAAGCTGGTTTCTTTTCAACATTCTCAACGTCTTATTCAGTCATCTGATGATGCCTTAGTCCAAACTCTAATAATTGCATCAAAACTCAGGAAAGATTCACAGCAAGGCTTTTTCACTTTGTGTAGTTGGTTTTACCACAAACATCCATCGATAATAGGCAACAATATCAGAAATATAAACTAGACAGACTGTACTTTTTTTAATCAATGCTTTACATTCAAGAGAAAGCTTAGCATCACTATGGTCTAATTGGGTCTAAAATAATGACAAAACACCCCCATCAAACTGTTTTGCTTTCAACAAACTTGCAGAATTTGTATTAAGAACAAAAATCACAGAGGAACAAATTTCATGAATGTGCAGTGTCTACGATTCCATTGTACATCTATTCCCACAGCTGGTAAAGTGAAGAGTAAGTTAAATCCCACATACTCCCACGTTTTGTGAACTTGTGCAAAAGTGAAAAGTTATTGAAGGAAAAAGGCCCCCTCGCTGAACACACTTTGACCCCTATGGTAGATGAATCACACATTGCATACAGCACAATACCCAGCAGTATTGTGTGCATTACAAAATGGTCTACACAAATTCCTGTCAGTTTTCTTTGAAGACCAGTCTGCAGTTTTCAAAAAGGAAGTATTTCCAAAAAGGCAATAGAGTTTACTTTTCATCCCTGAGGGAAGCTTTCTAGGAAGTGTTTACAGATTGTTGGGATTGTTGGGTTTATGAGAAGAAATAAAACGAATCTATTTGACCAACTTGGTCATGTTATAGGCCAAACATGTTATGTATTGATCTTCAATACAAGCTGATACTATTGGGAAAAATTTTTAACACTATTTCTAAAAGTACTTCTCAAAAACGTTTTAAATGTAATTTAAATGCTACACGTACAACAGTGAACAATTTCCCTTATAGCAATAATATGCTAGCTACATAAATACAATAAGTTGGTATTCAAAACTCATCGCTTGCTACTCAATAAAACGTGATAGTCTAATTTGCTATGAACAATTGCTGAATGAAATTGTTCCTCGAACTTGGCAAATCCTCCAGAATCCATACTCCAGTACACGCATTGTCTGATTTTGTGTAAATCTACACCATGAATGAAACAGAGCTGGAATTCAGAAAAATCTCACTCCACTAGACTGCAATATGTCTTAAGCCGTGTTCGCACTGGACCTAATTTGGGCAAACTAACCGAGCCAATG
>CM021526.1:520457-533530 GCA_010994315.2 Pisaster ochraceus | reverse complement strand
CACAAAGCAGCATTGTATTTGGTCTGAGGATCTGAAACTGCATCAGATGCCTGGAAGGTAAAACAGTCCATTTGGAACCATGGTCACACCAACAAATTTGTGTAGAGTAATGATGTTTGCACATCGAAAAAGGAACGTTGTGACAAGAATACAATTTGCTAACGGTTAAACAAATAATTGGTCTTTGGTTCTTAAAATCATTAACTCGATTCTATCCTCTACTCCAATAAACACGTCATCCAAACAATGTATCAATAATTGATCAAAATTTAGGATCTTCAGACGAAATAAAACAATTATGGTTGATGTTTGTCAGGTATTTTGGGCACATTTAAAACCAGCTTGTTCTGATTGTGGCAATCAAAGTAAGCAACAGTGATTTCAATGATATTTTCTTTGGTACTGGTATGAAATTTTTAATCAGTGAGCTCTCAGATTTTAAATCATATTTATGTTTCAATTAATGAACTTGGATTGATTTCCATTCAATATAAAACACTAACAGACAAATACAGTTTTGCTTTCAAATTGAAACTGGTAAAAGGAAAATTTGCAAATAACTTGGAAACTTTAAGACTTACTTTTCTCTTTTCCTTTTGAGGTATTTGGATTGAGAATAAACTGTTTTATCCTTGAAGCTTTTGCTATTCTGAACAAGCTGTTCAATAATCACCTAAAACAAATCATATCACAAACAAAGGATACAAATAAAAAATACTCTCATTTCTTACTCAAACATACAAAAGATGGTAACATTTGCAATGAGTTGAACAATCATTTGAAACCATTCAACTGCATGGGTTGTGTATGGTGGCAAAACTGTGCCCAGAACTAACTTTGCACATGTGTGTACTGTGTAGGCGCATTCACCACATGGTAAGATATTGCAGGCTGATGACACAGCCCCTTTAAAGAAGGTAAACAATTAGCTTAGTTTCAATTTGTTGTTGTTGACTAACTTATTGAGAATGATTGTTTTGCCTGATATCAAAATGAAGAGAAAGCTGATCTTACCTCTCCAGTCTTGCCTTGACTTCTAAGCTCCTTAATATCTTCATCACTCAGTTTTTGTGAATGTCTATCATCGTTAATAGAACGATTGTCTGTTCCTCCTGCTGCAGAAATCAACAACATGACAAGACTCGGTTAAAAAGCTAGTAATTCAAAGGAAAATTCTCAAAGCAACATTAAAAGACAGTTTCAATTTAATTGCACCAATCAAAATAAGAACGCAATCAACATTTGAACAGTCTATCTCAGTTTACAAACAAACAAATACAATGGAAATGTTGAATAACACCAATTACTGAAGGTTGCAAGAACCCAAGAACCTATTTTAAACTAATAGTTCTTGAATGTTCTTGTTGTAAAGTGCAAGAATTTTCTCAGATTGGTACAGTTATAGAATTCAGAGGACCACTTCAAAGCCATAAGATGAGTTGGTGTGGAGGATTGTTTAGCAAAGGGAAACATAATCCAAAAACTAAAGGACCTGCATTATATAGATGCCCTCGAAATGTTAAAATAAACTGAAATTGAATAATGCAATTGTAGTTGATTAATGATGCCCAGAAATTCTTTATTTTTACTCTTTACTAACAAACCTTGACTGTCTCCTTCATCTACTTCACAGTCTGGTGTAACTTGCTGCAGACCTTTACCACACAGCTCCCAGGTTGTCCCATACGGCTTACCAATGGCATCATCCAGGCAAAAGTGTTTCTTATCTAATTGCACCTTCCTAGTTATATAAAAGACACCAACAAAAATTGACCATTTTTAAGAATTATAAATAATTAATCAAACAGATAGAGCTAATTATAGTTAATACACATCAACAACAAAAATTAATTTGTTTTCCATAATTCTTTCGAACATGCAAAAAGTTGCTCTGATGCAACAAATAGCTCTCTATGGACCATTTTGTATTAAACGCATTTTACATCCATCATTGTATACAGCAAGTCAGCAATGGCGACTTTGCTTAATTAAAAAAAGTTGTTGCTTTACAATTGGAAGATCTTGCCCATTATGATTAGGCTGTATTTGTTCTGTGTACTCTCATTGAGAGTTGCGCTGGTCTAGAAAATCCACTCCGCAAAATGTTTTGCAAAAAATCAATAAATTCTCACCCTTTTTCAGAATCCTCGCCTTTCGGTAACAAATATGGCTGCTCCGGTCGGTAATCAATGATATTCGGCGCGCAACGCTGGTTCACGGTAACCAATAATTCATGTATAAAAACATGTACCATTATGTAATATGTTGGTTATTGTGACCAGCCTTGCCCGCAGCACACCATCGGGCATTATACCACTTGCGTATTGGAGAAACCAAACTGGTATGCTATGTACGCACAAAGTTGGTTCACATTAACCAATCGTTCATGTATGTAAACACAAGTACCGCTGGTTATCGTGGACCAGCGTTGCACACAGAGAACCACTGTATTAACGAAACGGTGAGAATTTATCGTTTTTTTTTCAAACATTTTTCAGAGTGGAATTTCATCAGGACCAGTGCGACGCTCAATAAGAGTACAAAGAACAAATACAGCCTAATTTTGGCAAGATTAGATTTTTTTAAAAAGCTGTAGGTATGTAGGCATTTGTTTAGAATCAGATTTTGTACACACATGACACATGACGACATGTCACTCAAAAATGAGGGTTCGTGCAGACGAATTTGATAGCGGAACGAACCTCCATAGTAGTTCTAGTATAGGTATGTGCCGATGTGCTAATGGGATAATAAATAACATAAGATCAAACTAAACAAACTACAAAATAAACACAGATGTCTCACTGTTACAACAGTGAAACCGTGAAAACATTCCCCCAAAATATCACAACTGGTGAATGAATAAAACTTTTTAAAAAATGTACGTTGCACGACACGCTTCGTGTTTCTGCGGCAATTTTTACTGTAATGATGATTTACCTTTTCTTCCATACTTGATAAAGTCTAAGAGTCTTCCCTTTCTTCAGGATGACATTTTGGCCCTGTTTTATAACATTAACGTCGCTTCTTGTAGCCATTATTCTAGGAACGCAACATACACGGACGTTGATTTTAGAGAACTGTCGGTCGTGTACACATGTGGGATTTTGACCTTTGTGACCTCTGCGTTGTTTGTGTGAGTGTATTTTATTTCTCCAACTAATTAAAGCGCTCAAACTATTCTATAAAAAATACGCGCAATAAAGGCTGGCGCGAAAAAAAAGAGAAATTAAAAGTCAGTGGAAATTTTTTGAAAGAACAGGTCAACATTTCGTAAGTATTTCTTGTTCATTTTTGTGAAATATTTTGTGAAAAAAATAACAATACAATATTTAGCCAGGCAAAGCATACCTTTTGTTTTTGCAACCCGCCGTTTTGATTGTTTTAGTTCTATAATAAATGTTATGTAGATATTATACAATAAAAGTAACCTGTGAAAATTCAATTTCAAAATGGGATCGCGTTTTTTACGATATCGCCGAAAATCCGAAGCAAATAAATGTCTACGCAGGAAGAATAATACCTAATAGGAATAGGCCTACACAACCTGAGAAACGTTACTGATAGTAACGTTTCTCAGATTAAAGTTTTTGGGATAAAAAGTGTTATACTTGTTTCATAACCGCATTAATTGGATGTAAAATGTTTCTCAAACTGCATCATACTATCCACAGCTGCTGTACTTCTCACTAAGTAAGTTTTTGTTGCCGTTAACTTTCGGAGTCTTTACCAAACGTAGACAGACCCTTTAACGCATGCCTTGGTGGTCTCTTGTGTTGTAGTAAATAACTTACGAAAAGGGAAATTTCACTGCGCCTATCACGTTAAATATTGGATCTTGAAAGAATGTTTTAGTCTCCTAAATTTTAAATTTTAATTTGTGTGTGTGCTTTTGTTTGTTTGTTTGTTTGTTTTTCACAATCACAAATTTAAATATCAATTCAGTAAATCCTAAAGGTGTTATACAATACTTGAACTCTTGCTTTTATTTATGTTACCCATTTAGCCAAACACTCTCTGACCTATCTTTTTTAATACGTTGATGTTAGAACGGTTCGGCATAGATAAAATAAGCAAAACCTCAAGTGAAGTCTCAAAGAAAATGCTATGATTGGTCCAAGCAAATAACAACAACAAAATATAACAATATGCATTCAACTGAAAGTTGGCGGGGGAGGGGTCTTGTTCTTATTTTTATAACCTAAAATTGTTTCCATCTGGAATGCCGCCGTGAGAGAAAACTGTCCGTAGTGTTGATTTCAATCTTAAATGTTCATAAATAATCATTGTTAAGAGTGTAGTATTGAACATTTTACTATGTAGGCCTTGGGCCTAATGGGAGTTACGGTCATTTATCATTTGGTGCGGCAGCTCCATTGTGCTCCCTTTCCCCAGCGAACCTCGGGCAGTAATCACACTGGCAATCACCATCGGATGGTACAATTTAAATAATGACAATGTTGACTTTCATTTAGTGCTATTTGAAGATGGCTTTGTTAGCCGTTACTGTTCACGGCAATTTCGACCATTGATCTTTGTTATTAATTATTTATCAGAAACATCCATCGTAATGACCTCAAGTGACCGTCAACGTACAGGGACAGGTAAACGGATTATCTATAAGATCAGCGACAGCAGGCAACATCTTGTAGGGCCGTCTTGGCTAGGGCCGTCAGCAACAATTTACCACACGCACCCTCATCCCAACTTTGATCACCAACAACCAATCCACACTCACATCCCAGAGTTGCCTCACGAAGACACCACGGGGAAGGAGTTCCAGGACCAAGCTCTTGAGCAAACTGACCCCCAGTGTGTGGGCTTTATTGCAGCAGGGAGCTGGGGAACGGCATCACCGGAGAGCCAGGAACTCGACAATAATTTAAATCACCAAAACCACCCGATATTAGACGCCATCCTTGAAGAAAGTCACCAGTCGAAAAGTTCAACTTCTATTGAGAGACATGATTTTCACTGTAGTTACAGCTCCACTCCATCAGTTTTGGACTTGATACCAGAGCTGCAGAAGCCTCAATCTTATTACCACATCAACAACCCAGGCTCAAGCACCTCTATCGGCTCATCTGGATGGACAGATGGACTAGACTGGGGATTTAATATTCCTTCAGTAGGAATATCGCAACAATGGTCTGGCCATCTTAAGAGTGTCCTCATTGACGTGTTCAACCCAACCAGCGAAAGTAATATGCCGACCATATTACAACCACGTTATAAGAAAAGTCCGGGCACCTCGGCAGCTTTGTTTGTTCCCAGCGTAATGGCATCGATCTGGAGGCAGTATTCAGATGAAGCAGGCCCCGAGAGTGGCATCAGCTCTCCAAAGCCCCCTATTGTCCCCGTCAATGAGGATTTGGTTGTGCCTGTATCAAGTTCCAAAACTAAAGACTACAAACCATTGAACAAGGGGAAGAATGCCAAAACTGCAGGCCGTTCCGGATCAGTGGAACGACGACGGAAGAAGTGTATCGATGTAAATCGTGGCATTCACGGGCAACATGTCATGGCGGGGAGTAGGTTGTCTCGGCACCCTCTGATCAAATACTTCCTGGCTAGCTTCAAGAAGGAGCCGGCTGCTGTGGAGCTACAGGACATGAGTTCATACTTGCCTAGCGATTTCTCCCCGTGTGATCCGAGACCCAACGAAACCGAAGACAACCCACACGGTGAGGTAACTTTCTTTCATTACAACTCCGACGGTACGGACTATACTTGCACGAGTGTTCCCATCACTAGCCCCAAGCCCAGCCGTCCACCACACCGGGGCAACTCGGGTGACATGAACGGACACTGTGTTATAACCACCTCCTCGGAAAGTCTGGTTATCGTTGAGTGTGTGGACAGCGATGAGGAGGATGACGTTGAAGAAGACGAAGAAAAGATAATAGAAACAGTTTTAATCCAGGACTTTGAGCACAACAACTGTGCATGTACGAGATTCTCCAACAACCTCGCTGACGACGGGTGCGCAGTCGATGCAGAGTCCAGCAGTTTTATCACCCGCCCCCTATGCACCGAGTTCATGGAAGTGGGTCTTCCAAACGGGAACATTAACGGAAACTGCCGGCAAAAAGAAAATGTTCCAAGTCGACTCAACAGGAGAAGTAGGACAGGTACTCTCAGAATGCCAAAGATCCTCAAGAAAAAGAAAGTCAATTTCAATTTGTCCCCGAACCACCACAAGTATCGGCCAAGAATACTAGGATCTGAAACCCGCGATGACACCCCCAGTAAAACTACGAAACAAACAGTGAAACATGCCCGATGGAAACATAAGGAGAATTCGAAGATGAAAGCAGGCACTTTGAGACACAGTGAGTCTTACGAGCCGTTTGAATGGCCCGATAACTACATCGCTGTTAAAGTACCTTCGAGGTGGACTCCTCCCGGACTAGATTCAGACATGGAGACCTACCTAACAGTTGCTTCAAGGAACGTCCCAATGGTGTATATTAAAATCTACATCCAAGTTCCACCCAATACACATCTTTGCGAACTGAAGACCCATCTCCTAATCTGCATCTTTAGGTCGTTTTTCACCACCACCGAGGGGCTGCACATAACATGGGTGATGTCACTGCAATCTCACGTCTACAACTTGTTGTACATGAACGTGGCTAGGCTACGCTTCCGGCGAGATTCGAACGTCAGACCCTGTCGTGCGTGTCTACTCTTGTCCAAGGACGCTTCCACCTTGGTAAGGCATAAACGATCGGGTCTCCTCAGCACTGTCACTGACATCTTACAAATTGCTCCAGAGGAACTCCTTGTTCTGGAGAAAGAACGGCTCAGAAGCTGGAATGCTGAGGAGAAAATCGCAACCGGGAGAAAAACTATAAACCATGCGGTGCGGTAGGAGTGTAACATGGTACCTTCATGCAGCCCTGTATTACCTCTCAGTTACACAAACTCTGACAACGGTTTCAAGACGAACTCACGGCATGAGCACCAACTTCAAAACTAATCATATAAGTTTGTATATGTCTTTATTTGAGATTTCCAATCACTTATTCCATGTTTGTTTTAACAAATTTGAAATCATGATAAAACAGAAACTACACCTGAAATAGTTGAGCATTATTGTTGTGATAAAACATCCTGCGTAATGAAATTTAAACACAAATGATGGTTCAAAAATGTGTAAGGATTTTTAAATATTTTTTTTATATGTATTTGGAAAGTAAAATAACTTTGACGTATATAATCATCCAATAATTGTTTTCATATATCATTATTGATTTAACATTAGCTTTCCCTTACCATTGTTTGGGAAGAGTGGAAAAACCAATGCTCTTTGTTTTTAGAAACATAAGAATAACTCATAACAAAAACACCCTCATCAAAGAAAGTTTCAAGTTTTGCTCTCGTAATTAAAACACTCATACACCTTTAATCTCTTTAATAAAAGAAAACAACAGTAGTTGTTGTTGTGCTTGTGTTCAAAACAAGATCATAATAATCTTTAAACTGGACTGAAATCTAAATTTATTTGTAATGGTTTACTGATGGGAACGAGAAAAAAGGCTTAACATTTTCAAACGTATAATTTTATACTTATTATGTTCTTTGTTTGATACAGTCATTCCGAACCTGGACGAGTCCTTTAATTTGGATGATATAATAAACTGCTTTTTATGTTGGAATAAAAATCAACAGCTTTATTTATTTTGATGTGAATTGTTTAATTGCCTGTTAACAAGACGCCGGCCTGTATTTCACCTCAATGTACTCAATGATGGTCACTCACTCTTATCCAGATATGGGACAAGGATAACTTCAAGATACAATACCACTCTGACTTTCTGAACTCGTCAAACAATCAAAATTGACACGCACATAAATCATGCCTCTTATAGAGTTGTGACCCTTTTCGATTTGCGAATCAACCAAGGATTGCAGTTTGGTGGTCGGGGTTTTCTAAACCAAACCCAGGACCTTGCGCTCTGTGTGACGTAGTTATTAAAAAGGATATAGGTTGCCACTGCGTGAACAATACTCAAGTTCACCACAAAGTTGACCCAACTTTGAACGTCTGGATCGTTGCCATGTTTTCACGTCTGGCATTGGTTGTGTTTTCTATGGCCAAGGTGGACCCTATTTCTTTATATTGTTTGTTTTCAAAGCTTGTACTTATTTATAAAAATACAATCCTGGTTAACTCGTAAAGAAACTCTGCAATTTAAATGGAAACGGTACCTGTTCATTTTCAAAACAAAATCTGTTAAACGTTTTTTCTTAACCCCTTTCTTTTCCATAGCTACACTAGTTTTGGCATGCCTGTAATTTCCTCCACATTCACGACCGAAAAGCAATAAAAACTTGCACGCTAACAAATTCAACGAATTTAAGAGGTATCAAGAAAGAAACTTTTGAAGAAGAACAAATGACCAGACAAGCATCATACATTTTGTTTAAAATTTATATATTAAACCTCTCAAATCAAAAGACTATTCTATTTATTTGTTTTTTCTTTTTGCCAAATTCGTCGGATTCTCAAACCTCATTTTATACGTATTTTACTATAAATTATGAGTTGTTAAAAACGTTATGCTCCACTTATACAAATAACCTCTTCAATACTGTTCACAAACATTTTATTTTTGTATTTGATAAATATTTTAAATACAACTTGGTAAGTTTTTCACGATTGTGAAATAAATGCCACTTAGGTGAGTGTTTCACAAAAAAACACTTTCCGATGTCTTTATGACTGAAAACAATGAAAAAGTAACATGAAAGTTGTATCCATGTTTAACTTGCCAATCACATACATTAACTTGCTATTAAGTACATCATTGTGTTACCAGCCAATTATGTTTCACACCAATCATACTTACTTTTACAACCAATTAGCTGTGTTTTACAAGTGGATGGTTTCCGCTTCTGTACACTTGACAAGTAATCTTCAACTCAACTCCAAAAGTGTGCAAACATTTCAATGGAAAGTGCAATTTACATGTACTGTTAACACTTGCCCATAAGAGATTGTAAAAACCACTTACATCCAGAAATCATAAACACAATAACCTTGTTTAGGGATAAATACTCCAAATAATAATCTACATTATCTACCTGTGTTACTAAATTTACTTCCATATTGACTTAATTGTTAAAATTATTTTTAAGTAACATAAAGCCAATAGATGAAGCCTCTTCGTTTGAAAGGAAACTTTTCTCTTTACAAATTCAAGCATGTGTCAACATTTAAAACAACATGGTACACCAATAACCACCAGAAACGAAAATAAATAATAAAACCCCACAGCAACTAAATATATTTTTTTTAAACTTTAAAAACATTAAAACAATATTTAAACCCAGAAGCATCAAAATGGGGCACAAACTCCTCAAAAAGACTAATAAATTGTGAAAATTATTTGCATCTGCATGCCATCATAAGATCTAGGACTTTAAGTGTAATATAAACTAAAAATATGTCATTTTATTGAAAAAAAAGTTTAAAATCGGATTGAAAGTTTGATAAATTTAAGTGGAGATTGGTAAGTAATTGTAATTGAAGAGTGTATGAGGCAAATGAAGTCAGATATAGTAGGCACATAAGAGTTGTAACAAACAGTCTCTAGAATGACATCTTTAACCCCCTGTACCAGTTTAAACATTAACAAATCTGAAGTAAACCATACTAATCATTACAACATACAAACTTATTTTTGCCTTCGCAGAGGAAGTTACTTTTGAACCTTTTCTGATGAGAAATATTTTTCTTTGCACGTCCTTCACCACAAACATTCCATTGATGTTGTTGATGATACCCAAATCTGGCCCAACTGTTAGATAAACTGTTGGAAGGATATGACAGTTGTTGTTCATTTGAAAACATGTCCTTCAAACTACCTGTGTGTCAAAATGAAAGCCATTGCACAGGTTGAAACTCCTTTGCACTTCATTATCAACACTTAAAACCCTGCTGCCCCAGAGCTTTTCCACATTGAAAATCACTGGGCGAGAAAACCTATTCAACTACATATATTGTTCCAAATTGGTGCGCCCAAGCACGTAGGAAAAAAAAACCCCAAACACAATACAACAAATGTGGTGCGTAGGACAGGACTTTGAAATGGTGCAGAATGCACAGGGGGAAAAATACAGGAGATTTTGAAATAAGCCATTCCTAACATTGTATGCGAGGGTGTGAGAGTACAATATATAGTTGAAATACTGACATAAATGTACTTATTTGTAACTCCCAAGGCCAAATACCGTGAGCGGATTTACTGTTGGTTTAATAATTACAAAAACTTGTACCTTGTGTACATAAATGATGTGTAGACAGGTAATCAAATCAGTAGGTATGTTTCTTGTGAAAAACAGATGCTGGAAATACAACCCAATCCTAGTCTCTGAAAGTCTTGTGCATTTTCAGACACGGGGATCTGTTAAATTGTATGATATTAAAGTTACTGCTCATACTATACAAAGTTCACAAAGATAACACACTTGCATTGACTATATGCCAGGTGAGAGATGATAATCTGTGAAACTTGAAAAATGAAGTGATTTGTTATCCACCTTATATATCAACGAGGGAAAGCAAATATAAGCAAAGTTTTAAATCAATTAGGGAAAGCCTTAAAACGAGACAGAACCTTAAAATGATTTTATAACCTTTCAATCTAAAAGCTTGATACCAATATAATACCCTGAGAATTAAGTGTCTGAAATCAGTCTGGAAATTATACCCATACAGAGTTCTAATTACTTGCAAACCCAAATTAAAACCTCACACAACGTTGTTCTACTGAAAACATGACCAACTTATTTGATCAATTTCAAAGTAAAATTCTCCAAGTAATACTAGTAGTAACATTGTAAAATCATAACATCAAAAATAATTCACTTTCAGTTTGTAAACAGGGAGTTCACACAACTTCAAAAAAATACAGGGATTGAAAACAAGAGTATCCGTTCGTTTCAAATATGAGCACAAAGGTAAGGTTGAGATATACCACTGAGGTGGCAATGTGACACCTGACACATCTGTTAAGAGAGTGCAAACATGACAAGACACCCTGCTGTGTTATTTTCACAGTAAGGCATACTACGCTTGGTGCCACTTGATTCTTACTGTGCTGTGCCCTTTGCTCACCTAGACTTGATTCTTACTGTGCTGTGCCCTTTGCTCACCTAGACTTATCAACCAAGGCATTTCATGGAGGTCACAGAAGTCATAACTTCTGTTGCTATGGTAATGACTTCACTGTATCCTTTAAAGTTTCCCACAGACGTTTCTAGTTTTGTACAGAAATTCCCTATTGAAGAAGGACAGATGCACTGACGACATTACTATACAAAATCTAGATCATTAAGTTTAGTCAGACTTTCTAAAGATTGCATATGTTGTACTTTTTCTTCCACTCATCTTTATTCAGCTTCAGAAACAAAATTTGCTATAAAAAGTCCCCCTTCAATTAAAAGCTCCTGCCAGTACATTTCTTTGGATAAAAAAATCAAAGCTGATTTAGAAATTCTGAATGTACAAATGGTCATCAAGCAAACCAAGGCCCAAAATCATGGCTTTGCTTTAACTGTTTAGCATTAACAATAGATGAAAATTCAGAACTAAATAAAAGAGAATGTTACAGGTTAGAAAGGAATGTTGTCTTGTGCTGGTGCATACTTCGCATAACACAGAAATTTGGCACCAACCCAGTAAGTGGAGAATTGTGACAATATCCCCCCCAAATTACACATTAAACAGAGCCATCAAATCGGAACAAGGTCTTGCATCATCAATTGTGCAAACTAAAGGGGCAACAAATTTCAAAGCCAGATGAGTAACAAAATAAGCTGCAAGCCTGCCCTCTAGAGCTTCCATAAACTTATTTTTTGCAAAATCCTTTGCTCTGTTTTTCAATAGTCTTAAAACTCCTACAGAAATTTATGACAGAAGACATCAGACCTTTGATAAATGACAAGGAATACATCAGCAATGCATCTTGCTCTTTTCCCCCCTTACCAGGAGGCCTTTTAATAGTCCATAGAGTTAAATGAACAACTACCGTCAAAACCAGTAGACGGATCAGTTTCATCAGATGGGTCAAGAATGGTCAGTCTTTCAACTAAAGAGAGATATGGTTGAATACTGACAGTTGGAGAGCAAACATATAATGAATATAAAACTTCATTGTACCATCCTGTCTGCTACGTCATTTTAATTCCACTTGCTGCTGCAAAGGATGAACTCAAGGATCGTAAACTGACCACCCTCTTGCGTTGATAGAAATGAAGTCCATACGGCTTGTATTGCTGACACATCATCAAGACGAACAGACAGAATGTTATTCCAACTAACATGTAGCCAAGAGGCAGACCAAACACAGGCTCCTTTTGACAAAAATTATATCAACATAAACAATTATGTGACGTTTATATTTGTTATAGAGTCAGATAAATGTACAATAATGCTCATTATTCAAATTACAGCAAACTTGGACAAAAACCAAGTTTGTGACTTATCACCAGTATGAATTGTCAACAATGTTCACACTTTGATTTTGGAGCTGTGGTAACTTCATGTTGCCAGTTAAAATCAACTGTAAACTTTTGGTGTAGGAACTGCGTACAATTCTTTCAAGTCACGAAGGGTTTAATATGGGCAGTGGACTAATTGCAATCAACAATCAACCTAAGTTTAGGTGTTTGTATAAAACCACAGCAAAAATAGTAAAAACCAAAACATAACGGTTTAAATGAAGCTCTTTGGCTGATCTATTATGCACTGCGAGCCAAGTCCCAAGAAATAAGTCCCCAGAAAATTCCAAGGAAAAACCCATTCCACCTGGGTGCCCCATTTCACCTGGGTGCCCCATTTCACCTGGGTGCCCCATTTTTGTTTCACATTCAGTATGCTAATCCAGGTTATTTAGCTTAATCATACTCTCAAGCAGAGTTTACCGATAGCAATTCAAGTATAGAAATGGTTCTAGCTTTACCCTACCCTCAAGCAGAGGTTACCAGGGTTAACAATTCAAGTATAGGAAGGGTTCTAGCTTTACCCTACCCTCAAGTAGAGGTTACCAGGGTTAGTAATTCAA
>CM021526.1:455363-471806 GCA_010994315.2 Pisaster ochraceus | reverse complement strand
TGCTCACTGTGTGCTATACATTGTACCACCCATCAAACACCACCACCCCATCATAAATAATGATATTCAATTAGTCAGCTAAACCTGCCCATATGTTGATTACAATGAACAGCTTTTCCCCTCTAGCCTGGTATTTGTTTCTTTGTAATGGGGACAATAAGCAAATAAAGTCTCATTCTATACGTTTCATTAACACAGGCTGGTGTTTCTATATTGTAAATATTTGATGATGCTGCTTGGGCAATGGTGAGGACAGGCAGTACAGTGACCTGCAAAGCTGTTATATGTAGCTTTAATTATTGAATGACATGAGCAGTCACAGTTTGTACAGTCAATGTGAAAATGTGAATGATTCAAAAGATGACGGCAGAAATTCCTTTTCTAAATAACTTACACTTCATGCAACACAAGCACCTTATTAAAAGGGATGAGGAGTACAAACTCATCATATACATGTACAACCAACCTGTACAAGTTAAGAAACCAAGGTGATGTGGTTTTGTTCAGAAAAATAAGAGGAAAGGCTTTTATGTTTTAATGACTAATTTCCTTTTGGAAAATCAAATAAGAAACTAATTGACTTTGACCATTTTGTAGCCTTATTTGGAAAAGAAATATCTGCACTGGTATCAAATTCATAAAAAAACAAAAACTTTTCAAATTGGAAATTGTATGTATGTTTTGTTGACTATTACCATTCATTTTCCCTACAATAAAAGTGCCGCACCATTTTCTAGTCTTGCTTTCCCTACCAATATAATTAATTTAATCCTTACATTTGTTACGCTCTATAAACTAGCAGCATCGACAATGACCTCTTTAAAACGATTAATTGATTAATTTCTTATTTTTAATTCAATGGCATCTACTCGTCTCCCATGAGTCCCAGTATACATAGAATACAGCAATGGAAAATATTAGAACATTGACTGTATTCAAAAGTGCCAATAAACATCTCAAAAAAGCTGTTCTGTTCAATCAGTGAAAAGGAAACACATAACCGCTAAGTAGAAGTCTAAAAGTTGAGAAGGAAACTGAGAAGGAAACTATGCCAGTTCCAAGCCCCCTCAGTCTAAAATGTACTTTTCCTCTGTTTCAGGATGTGGAAGAACAATTTCACTCACTCTGAGACACTTGTGTCTGTGATTCAATACTTTCAGCAACAAGTTTTTCATAATTAAGATGCTATTCATTTATATTTGTCAGCATTCCACTCAATTATTTTACCGATTTATGATTAACAAAATTATATAAAGTTAAGTTGAAAATGATATCAATACTGTTTAAGAATAATATATTTTGAGGGTCAAAACGATATTACATAAACATTTCTTAGAATAAACAGAATAAACTTTCGATGACTTTAACAATGATTAGTTCCTACTCAAAACATTACAAGTGAAACCAAATCCAATCTGTTATTTTTTTACCGTGTTTTTTTTTCCATTCAAGATTTATTGTTGGTGCTTTTTGCTGACGGGATATTTTATTATCTCATAAAATTATGACATCTTGCTAAATGATAAAATAATCCAACGATTATTAGCCATCTGTTAAACAACACACTGAGGTCTTTATTGAAATGCTACACAAATATACACTGCACACATGTTTAACTGACAACCTGAGAAGACTACTCATTCCTTCCAAAACTAATTCACTTCAATCAAATGGAAAAAGGAGTTAATTCTGCTGGATTTATTTGGGACAGGTGTCGGTATGGCTGGCAAGGGGAACTATGTGACCACTGCTCACCCTACCCAGGATGTGTCCATGGCAGCTGTAACTCCCCCTGGCAATGTAACTGCCAACAGGAGTGGGGTGGTATCTTATGTGATCAAGGTATGTTCAATTAATGAATCATGGCCAAGAAAAAAGACTGGGTCAGGTAGTAAAAGAAAATTAATGGTTGAAAATGACCTGTGAATGTTTAATTGAGTGATAATTGCTTCAGGGTTAAAGAATATTAGTTTGGTTTCGTTGTTATACTGGTGCGTGATAGAACATGGAGTTAGAATTGTACTGTGTGTTGAGTGCTTTCCAAGTCCTGCTACCATAAAACAAAAGTTAAATAATAATAGCTTATCCATGATGTATGGTACGGAAGCCTAGTGCCGCTATATCAATTCTTTAAAAAAAATCATGCTCCTATCGTGTACGTACATCATTACTATCATGTATGTACATGATAACTATCATGCACATAAAAGATAATGATCATTTATCAAACTTCAGACTTATCGTGTTAGTACACTGTACACAATAATTGTCTTGTACCTAATTATCCTGTACGTACATGATAGTTATTATGTAGTACAAGATAATTATTCTGTACTTACATGATAATTATCATTTATGTACACAATCCTCTTGGGACTTTTCATGCATTACACTATACTGTGCAGCGTCTCCATGATGCGAAATCATACTCCAAACAACCCAGGTAATAGTTGCAAAGTTCCCACACTCCCATAAAAACAAAGCGAATTTGTTTAAAGATTAATTGGGCAGAAAAGTGCCTAGGCACCCTGTCTCATTGTTCCTTCACCCTTTCTCCTTTCCATCCTCTATCCCCCTCCCCCTCTATCCCCTCCCCCAACCCCCGCACACAAATACCTGTTTTTTGTGGTTTTTCTGTGTACACTGGTTTTTTTTCTTTCCACCCTGCAGCAACACTTCGCCTATTATACAATGCATTGCACTATCCCATGATGTTTCTTACACCCTTTTTCTATAAAACCCTTCCATTATACCTTTTTTATTGATGGTGTTAGTATATGATAGTCCATCGTATATAACTACATGATAGTTATCATGTATGTACACGATAACTATCGTGTACGTACATGATAACCATCGTTTACGTACACAATAATTATCATTTAGATACATGACAATTATTGTGTACGTACATGATAGTTATCTTGTATGTCTACGTACAAGATAATTTTCATGTACGTACAAGAAAATTATTGTGTACAGACGAGATAACTATCACGTACATACACTGATAAGTCCAAAATTATCATGCACGTACATGTACACGCACATGATAGTTGTCGTGTACTTACACGATAGTTATCATGTATGTACACAATAAGAGCAGGATTTTTTATAAATTCATGTGATGGCACCACGCTTCCGTACCGATGCCATTATTATTGAATGAAATTGTTTACTCTACCAGCAGGATTCAAACTGGTTTAATGCCACTGGGCATGCTCAAAAGTCTAGTACATGAAGTTAAGACATCTGATCTTATTCAGGGGCCATGGGTTTGAATCCCAGCTGAGTAGACTTTGGATAAGTTTTTCAGTAGGATTCAGGAATTCACCAAGTATTACATGTAATACTTATCACACTTTGGTATAAGGGGTAACAAAGCAAAATGTTATCCAGCTCAGAGTTTATTGGGATCAAAAACATACACAGAAAATATAAGCCAATTTGTTTAATTTAAGCTTAATACAGGTAGAGCTGTAGAGCATTTAAAATGTGACAAAAACATCTATTGCAAAAAATTAAACAGTGACCATAGAGAAAAGGATCCTGAGTTCACAGGGTCTTTAAGTGCAGCAAGTTTCTTACCACAAAGGCTTACCATGGTTTGAATAAAACAGACATGATGATTAATTTACAAAGAACTATAAGACAACAGTTGGGATGTTTGTTTACCTTAATTTGAAATTCTGGCTAAATTCCTATTTCAACGGTCACTCTTGCAGAAAACCTTCAAAATTTTGTTTTCTGAACCCTTCAAAAAGATGTTTATTTCAAAATTAGCTTCTTAGTGTTCTTTTTGCTGAAATGATTGATTTTATGGCTTTTTATTATATTTTAATTTCATCATTTCACAAAAGTTACCCTTTACATACCTCTTCCTTAGTTAACAAATTTAAACCTTTAGAAATAATTTGTTATCACTTAGATTCAACTTGTGATGGAACTTCCAAACCTTAATTCCAGCACTTGTTTTCAACCTCAATATTAAGAAGATTTCAAAAGCCAAACCTCATGCAGGTTGACTGAATAGCTATTACTTTATTTGCAAGGACATATCCGGCTTTAACATGACAATAACAATGGTCCATTTTGTGACTCAACAATTCAATAAAACGGACAAGATTGGGTGAGATTGAATTACAGAGTGGTTATTTTATCATGGCTGAACAAACTCGTTCATCAGGATTAATTTATGGTAGGAGACTCCTATAATGTGAGTTTGTATTGTTGATGAATAAAACTTGTTTCCTTGACAAGGACACTTACTATAGTTGCTTCTCAACATTTAGGAGTGCATGGGTTTTTGAAGGTGGTATTCAGAGATTGTTGATGTGAATGATTAGCAAACTGTGCACCCAATTGGTTGCTGGTGCTGCATCCTCCTAAGGAGTTCAAATAATGTCTGGTATGTGTAAGGTCTGATGATCTAAATGCCTATTCTTATTAATATAACAATGACATTTTGGAATATGTTAATGTTAGAGACGATTCTGAAAAGCTGTTTGTCCTTTTACTTTCCAATGTTTAAGATTACAACTATTGCGGAAGACACCAGCCATGTCTTAATGGTGCAGTATGTATAAACAGCGGCCCTAATGATTATACATGCCAGTGTCAACCTGGGTTCAATGGAAGAAACTGTGAGGAAGGTAAGGATTTTATCTTCACACTGAGTCGCCATCTTGGTTGTTGTTGTTCTCCTTGTATACCATTGAGGTTGGAAGTGTGAGATAGTTTGACCATATGAGCTACAATGAAGAATGAAGATTATGAAAAACACGAATGAGTGCAAAATTGGACAACAGTGATGTTTCAAAAGGCAATATTGGAAAACATGTATGGGTCACTAAATACTGGAAAAAGCAAGATATGTGCTTATTAATAGCTTATGAAATAAGGCCCCAGAAAACCAAGGGAGTTAAAGGTTAAATGTACATACTTAAATGTAATTCAAGAATGAGTTGAAGTCATTTTTGTGTCCATTTGTCTTTAGCTGAGCATCCCTGTGAGAACCAACCATGTAATAATGGTGGGACATGTCTGGAGATAGGTCGAGGGTTCTACTGTAGATGTACAAGAGGCTGGAAAGGAGAAACATGCAGTGAGAGTAAGTCAGTCCCCCATTACTTCACTAAGTGGGTTTGTAAATATGCAGAACTTTCTGTTCAGTGTTTTATTTCCATGTATTTTGAGATTTTGAGGTCCATAAATACTGCAACTTTTAGAAAACAAAACTTCAGGTTATTTATATGTACTTAATAAAAGCTTATGAAGTACTGAGCCCCATGGGATGTCATTCTCCAGAGAATGTAGAATGGAAGTAATATCTTGAAACATCAATGTCATGTGATTACAATGTCATGTGATTCATTACAGTGTCATGTGATTCATTACAACCATAGATCAAACACACACAAATGAGATCTTTAACAGTTCCCTTTCTGAATGTTCTGAATGTAAAAAGTCAGAAAACTGAATTCTCTGTTGGCGAAGGGAAATTGTTTTCATACAGGGGTTAGAGTTTAATGACAGTTTTGGGTTGTTGTATTCCATCTCCATTTATTTCTAGACATAGATGATTGCGTTAGTCAGCCATGCCTGAATGGAGGTGAATGTGTAGATGGAGTTAATAGCTACAGCTGTAGTTGCACACCACAGTGGCAGGGACCCATATGTCAATTTGGTAAGTTTACAAAAGAGTATTGTCTGTTTGGTTTTTTTGAAAAATAAAGGGGGGGAGAAGTTTGGCACGTAGAAGTGTTAACAATTCTGTTGTCAACACTTGTGAAGGAAAGATAGATCATTTATAACAACCTAATTTTAGAGGTGACGGGTCAGTGAGTGTTAGTGGGTACAAATACACCATCAAATCGTGGGAATTGATTCAGTTTGTGTTAAGGTGTTACAAATATACCATCAGATCATGGGAATTGATTCAGTTTGCTTGAAAAACAAGAAATTATTCACTTTAATAATAACAGCCAAATGAGTAACACTTTGATCATTTCATTTTGATTTCATAATTTTGAAAAGACATCATACATCTAATAGACATGTGTTTAAAAAATGAAGTGGCAGGAAGAGTTTTAGTTTCCAAAATGTTATTGTTGGTTAAAACTAAATGGGGTGTTGGGGGGGGGGGGGTGGCGGTGTCTGAAAGCATTAGAAAACTGGCTGGTGCACAAGGGGCCCTTTCCTTTCCAATACCAACTAAATTAACTGAGAAGTTGGCAAGTCCACCCCACCACTCACACCTTTACACATTACCTGTTCTAAGCATCCCCCTAAAAAAAACCCAGAAAAGTAAAATAATCCAAAACCTGCTGATATAACCCCCTGATCCCTGGTACATGTCACAATATTCATGATATAAATGATTACAGATGCTGATGAGTGTATGGGTAGGCCCTGCATGCATGCCTTTGCCTGCAGAAACAGGATTGGAGACTATCTCTGTGACTGTCAACCAGGATGGACAGGAAAGAACTGTGACGTCAGTAAGTTTTACTCCAACCTTAGTTCATCAGAATCTCTGGTTATATTTGATCTCAAAGGGCATTGGTTTTGTTTGTGAGTTGCGTCCAGTAAACACGTTGTTTATTCTCTGAATAGTTGAATCTATAAAACTGTTGTTAAACTTTTCAACTCATGAGAAACCTGTTTGACCCAATTCTTTTAATAGTTATTGTTGATTTCTTTGGTGAATTGTTAGTAAATACACCATACTGCAGTTTGTAGGAATTAGTTGTGGAAGTTTTACTTAGAGGGTTGAAGGAGAGGTGGCTTGTTGAAATGACTGAAGGAACAAAGGCAGGGTATAGCTTGGATGATTAGAATCAAACAACAATGTTTTATAACTACATGAATGGACTGCATGTACTTATTCAACAATCCTTGCTTTACCAGCTCTTCTATTGACCATCATGTTAACCCATTAGAAATTCTTCAAATTTCACTTTTTAAAAACGAAACTAATTAAGTAGAATATCTTCTTGGAATCATCATCACTTTCACCTTACTTTGCCCATTAAGTTTTGTACTTAAAACATTCACCAAGAAAACCATGGTTCGTTGGAATGGACGAAGCCATCCTTGGTCTTTGAAGCAGTAAATTCATTCCCATTCTCCACTTTTCAACAAAACATTTTTCATCCGATCTAGAAAAACTTTATTACATTAAGGTGTTTAAGTTTGAGTTAAAAAAACCACACCCCAAACTGGTTACCTCTCGTTTGTGAATTCAATCTCGCTAATTCACATACCAAGTTCAATCGCTATCAAAATCAGCAACAGTGGATTGTTGGGTCCTTTTATTTCTAGGTTTTTGTTTATTTTTAATTAAATTTTTTATATATATATATATATATATGGCATCCTCAAACTAAGGTATTGGCAAAATTGGGAGACCCAAACTGGTTGTTTTTTTCGTGATTTCAGGCTTGTTGATTACACATTCCATATTAATCACTATTCAAATTTAGTGGTTTGTTGGGGTGTTCAAATGCTATTTTCTTAACTTTGAGTTATGTCAAATGGACTTTATTACAGCCAGCTTTCAGATTGAAACTAATCAATTGTTGCTTTTGATAATAACCAACCTTAGAGTTTGGCTTTAGAATCAATTGTATGTAGTGTTATGGAGAAATTTTGTCTACTTCACATTTTTTTCCTAATGAATTGATTGTTTTAATTTTGTCTCATAGATGTCAATGACTGTGTTGGCCACTGTATAAATGGAGCTACGTGTCTGGTGAGTTAGTATTCATTGTTTCAGAGAAACGACCTAATACATAATTGCTATACTTGTTGCTCATACCTCATGTTATGGGAGTAGATTACTGACTGGCTCTCTCTGCAAATCATCTTGATCGTCTGATTAAGATGCCTCCTTCTTCAAATGCTTCCAATTTCAATTTTAAGATATTTTCATATCTTGCGTTTTCTACTGTAAAGTTTATTTACATAAAGTTTAATGTAGCGTGTAAATTGGATGAAGTTTTATATCAACCATTTTTGTAGTTTGGATGCCATATGTTTGTGGTTTATTTTTAGTGCATTTTAATTATAAAAAACCTAGTTACCTTTTTCAAATCATGGCTGCCTTTGTAGGAGTGTTTAAGAGAATTGTTATTGATTTGTTGGCTTCTGTGTAGAATTTCAATGAAATTCATGACATTGCACAAAACAGGAATTATTGTATGCAGAATCCATTTCTGTGTGAGGGGGTGGTTTTACAGAACATCCAACAATATTTTCTGGATGCATAGCGTACAGTCATCTACGAAGTCACTTTATGCAAATGATTATCTACTGGATAAATATATTGTATTATAATACAACAAATATCATTCCACAAATTAAAATTGACAACACTTAAAGTTTATGCCTGTATGTCCTCATCGCAGACTACCAGCAAATTTGAATTCTAGTCCAATGATTTTGTCCTTGAATCACTGCTGAACCAATTTTGACCAGGACACAATTTTGCCAACGTGATTTTAGAAATGACATGAAGGTTTGCATGGTGAAAGTTCAACTAAGATTGAGTTTTGGGGTAACATGCTAATTTCAAATCTCTTGAGAAGTTTGTCCATGTTAGTAAAGAATGAGACATCTCAAAGTTGAAAATGTTACAGAATGAGTTGGATACCATGCATTACAGCCGTGTAAATGAAAGGAAACTTTGGCTGCTTAGTGGTTTCTACTAAGCAAGATCATTGTTAAAACTGAGATGGATTTTCCCAAAGGGCTACACTCTCAAAAAATTGAGTAAAAGAATTGTTTGTTGTTTTGAAATATGTTTACAGGATTTGGTGAATTCCTTCTCTTGCGTTTGTCTGCCGGGCTACACAGGGATTGAATGCGAACTCAATATTGATGAGTGTACGAGCAATCCCTGTCAGCATGGAGGGCAGTGTGTGGATAAGGTGGCTGGATACCAGTGTACATGTGCACCAGGATACGCTGGAGATAACTGTCAGGTACACAAGATGAACTGTCACTTTCTATCTCTACTGTAAATCCTCCTTTTGTGTTAGTCTTTGATAATCTAATCAATCAGATGCTTAAACAGTGTCATCAAAAGAGGAACATCATTGACGTACAACTTCAAAGGAATCAAAACACATGCACAAAATACAATTCAAATGAAGTCTGTACAAAAGAAGGAAAACAATGCACAAAAGTAAAACTTGTGTACGATCTATGATGTAGCATTACAGTTGTGCAATGAAGTTAAACTTGCAATCATCTGTTTGTTCATCCCTGCTACCATTAGGACAAGTCCAAAACCACGCAACTGTAGATTTGTTTGAATTGTTCTGATGAGATGTATTCTCCACATTATATCATGGTGTATGTTCAGACAGTATCTTGATCCTACAAAACCATTAGAAAAGTTCTCCTCACACTACAGAGTTAGTCCCATGAGATCAAAGAAACAACAACCAGGAAAGTCCTGGGGAATATTAATCTCATCTTTAGTCCATCTTCATTCCACTCTTGATGCAGTCCTTTGGAAAGGTACGCTCTAACCCAGTAAGGTAACCACAGGGTTATCTTAACCCCACCCCAAGCAGGGGTAGATTTTCTTCAGGAAAAGCAAGTCTTAAAAGGTCAATACAATCTTCCAGAATTGTCTGGTGTGGAAGGTGCTCAATGGTGATGAACTATTCCTCATAAGAAAGGTTTCAGTTTTACCATTACACTGACATGTGATTCCACATGCTATCTGGGTGAGATTTAAACCCATGACCCCTGCCATTGTAGAGCAGATGTCTGAACCAGTCCAAGCTTACCCAGTAACTACAGGCCAATATGAATCCTGTAATTAGCAGTGGCTACCTCCAGCAACTTACCAAGTCATAATTGCATCAGGAATTAAAACTACTCATAAAGATTTAAACACTGGTGTCAGGGTAATGTAAGAACAGAGAGCTTTATCTTCAGATGAGTATTACATAACAAAGGTTTTATGAGCAGTGCTTTTTTTTTCTTCTGTGCAGTTTGATGTTGATTCATGTGATCCCAACCCATGTCAGCATGATTCTCAATGTTTTAATCTTCTTGGAGATTACTACTGCGGCTGTACTGATGCCTACCAGGGTAAAAATTGCTCCCAGTCAAAGCAACATTGCCAAGGACCTCAGTGCCAAGGTATTTAAATTGTGACTGTATAGAAACAATTATTGTAACAGCTTATTCTTTGGTTTGCCTGACACTCAGGTTAACAAACTGCAAAGGGTTCAGAATGCATGTGCTAGACTGATCTGTAATTCCTCTAGTTACTCTCGATGTAGTCCATTGTTACTGGAGTTACGCTGGTTACCAGTTCGACAAAGAATAGCTTTTAAAGTTCCTTTAATAACATATAAAGCCATTCATGGCTTAGCACCAATGTGCACTCGGGAGCTCGTAACCATGAAATTACTCTTTCAAACATTTTACCGTCTAAGAGTTGACAAGACCATACATTACTACTTACTCTTCAAGAACATCAAAGGCTACCCTAGGTGATCAGGCATTTGTGAACACTGCTCTTAAAGTATGGAATAATCACTCTCTTTGTAGTAGACAATCATCTTCACTCGATGTATTCAAATCCAAGCTAAAAACCCATTAGTTTACAATTAGTTATTTTTAGGAAGTGTAATTTGTGGGGTTTTTCCTCTGCATTTTTTGGTTTTTATTGAAGTGCCTAATAGAGATTGTCATATAGGTGTTGTGCAATATAAATGTCCATTGTAATTTTTTTTTTTAAAGAACACTAAGGTATGCAATTTCTCAGTGTTGTTTACTTTATGTGTCACAGTAAACTTACAAATAATGTAAAAACTTTCCCCCTTCATTTCAGTGGTGGATAGCTGTACAGTAGCATTACCAGCAAGTGAAGATGAGGGTGGGGTAGCCTTGGTCCCATCTGGTGTTTGTGGTCTTCATGGTACATGCTTGAGTCAAGGGGGTGATCGCTTTGCTTGTAAATGTGACGTTGGATACTCTGGGAGATACTGCCATGAAAGTAAGTCATATTTACCTATTTCTAGGATTGTCATTTATTTCTGGTTCAATTTTAAAGAGGGGCTACATGTATACCTGCCTTGGCTGGTAATCATGAATTACAAAAATAAATAGTAATAATTAGATGCACTTCAACCCTAATCTATATTTGTTACAATTGGTTACTTTTCCCGGTATCTAATGTTTTTATAGATTCTATTGTATTTCAAATGCATTATAGAATAAATAATATATTTTTCCAGTGCAAATAATCAGTAATAATTACAGTATGGACAGTTGGTTATTTTTTTGCGAATCACAAAGTTGCTTGTCAGTTTCCTGACATCCTAAATACTACACCTCTATATGTTATGAATTTGTCTCCTTGTTGTGTTTAATACTAGAAGTCTCTTAACAAATTACAACCTCATTATCTTCATATCTCCAAACACTGTCAATTAGTTTTATTTAATTTAATTCTGTGATTAATTCCTAGTTGTATATGAATTTATTTATCACAGCCAAGTCCCCAAAGCATAGACACAGTATGAGCTACCAAACACCTGTACTGCTTTCCAAATAATTGACTGCTATATGTACTTGTGTGTCAACCCTAAACCACCAGTAAACAATAAAAACACACACCCTGTATAACCAAGACAATACAAAGCCATCTGGAAGCACCCAGATGGTTACGGCAACCACCCCTCCCCCTCTATTCTTTATTAATAAACAGCTGTTTCATCATTGTTACAGTTGACCATATCCTGCGGATGGTTTAATTAGTAATTATCTATTGTCATGAAAACAGCTAGATGTCGTGTGTCCAAGTGTGAAATTGCTCACTAATTTAATATCATACAGCCGCCCTTACACATCGGAGGTTTCATTCATTATGATCACCTTATGGAAGAATGATATTCGGGTCATTTTCTTTGTGTTATTCACTGGTGTGTAAAAACCACATGAGCCCCGATTACAGAATAACCCTGGAAATTCCAGGGTCAATTTAGTTGACCTTTTCATACTTAAATTGCTACCCCTGGCAAACTCCCAGGAAAGAGTAAAAAAAGTTACCTCTGCTTGGCGGTAGGGCTAAGCGAGATAACCTTAGGGTTAACATGGGTGTTCATTTGTGATGGAAAGTTGCCTCAAGTGTGAAACAAACATGTGATGGCTTAAGAGTTAGAGTTTTACAGGAATTTCATAGGTTTTATTTCCTGGGATTTAGGCATTTTTATGACTAAGAAGTTTTATCCATTTTTGGTTTCCAAAATCCACACTGTGTAATGATAATGTATGACTGGATAGTAGCAGATAATAAATAGTTTATCGATCAAGGGATTGATAAGTTGAGGCAACTTACAGTGTTTTTATTTTTTATTTTTTTATTTTTTTTTTTTTTGGGGGGGGGGTGTTGGTTAAGAATAATTTGGTTAACAACCACTTGTTACCTGGGCCTGCAGTACTATACTGTCCATAGTCGGGCAACTTCCTGAACAGGGTTTTGCAAGACTTGGGACTAAGATGGTTTTATAAGAAAACAGGCTCTTTTTTTTCCAGTCTCTCTATGAATATACAATATATACTTTCACAAGATGTCTGTCCTTGCTAAAATGAACACACCTCTATCCTATAGTGAGCATCAGGTATGATACTTTATCATTTAAAGAATTCAACCTAAAAACAAGAGTGCATTAATCATCTTTAATTAATTAATTAATTAATTAATGCCCTGAAAGTACTCATAACAGCTCCCTCAGCTCATCTTGCATTGTTTTTTCTGTCCCGTTAAGGAATTCATGCGAATGAAAAGAAAAATAGCAATCAATCAATAATTTCATACAAGTGTCATAATGGAGTCACACGAGGCCAAATAAAGTTCAAAACGTGTGGTGGATTAGAAGAGATCTGAGCCACGCGCCAACCATAATTAATGTGGTTTTGTTGTTGTTGGATGGATAAGCAGGAAGGCTAGCACCTTGGCTGTGTTTATTCACTGTTTGAATATTGATGTGGGAATAGGTACAGCTGGTGCCATTGTCTAAGCCTCAAAATGATGCGGTGTGGTTTTTGTGTTATTGGTTATTTAGGGCATTTTGATGGAGATAAATTACAGCGTATTTTCTAATAATGTAGGGTTTGACTTCTAAAGGGCCTTGTCACGCAAACTTTTTTACTGGCAATTTTGAGGCAACTGACTGCTTTGCATGCACAGAGGCTAAAGAGGAATTTTCTAACAATCTTCAACTTTTCCTAGAAGAATTATTTTAAACTAGATGTGGAAGTTACTTCCTTTCAGCTGAGTCTTCAGACAGCCTAGCGTAGGCTTTTATATTGTTTTTTGCAGACAACCAGAAATTATAACTGCATAATTCCCTCAAGGAAGTAACAAAACAAAAGACAAGTCTGATACTTATACCACAGAGGCAACTGAGGTAAATGTCTTCACGCCCCTTTGTCATTATTGCCTTGGTGCCTCTTGAAATGTTTCTGTAGAAATTTAAATTGAATTCATAGAGATGTGCTTTACTAATGAAGAACTGCCTTGTACTTACCAGAAGGAAGTGTCAGGTCTATAGAAAGCGACAAACTCTGTCTGAAACATTTCCAGGAATTATGTGTCATTGAGATTGAAATGCTTTGTATTTGTTATTGATTTTCTACAAAAGTCTTGAAATCGATGGCTTAGTTTTTGTCGTGATGAGTCATTGACATTGAAAGATTCTATTCCAGATGGATTTGTTGACCTAGATATGAGTAGACAATAGTTAATGACCATGAATGTCTGTTAAATTGAAAATACCTTTAACTATTGGATGACTTTAGTGTAAAGTATTGTATACCAGTGCAGTTTACCCTTTTAATAGTAACTATACTTTACTTTGCTCATCATCATTCTGTTCATAAGAATGACATAATTCCACTGTAAGCCATGCCTACTTCACACAAACTGGCTCCACTATTTACCAAAAGCCAACATGATTTACCAATTTGCGAGGCCCTAAAATAGCTAATTTTGCTTCTTTTGTAATATATTCCTTTAAGTAAAAATGCCTTGGAAAGTAAGGTTAAAACAAAAACAACAATCTTGTTTTATTTATGAAATGTTAAATTGGAAAATGTAAAAGCTGTCAGAAAGTTGGGACTTTACGACCTACTTTGTGTGAATGTTTGATGCTTGGGCTGTTTTCTTATCGGGATTGGCATTTTGGTTCAAACATCTGCTGTGGTCCCTAAAGGTTTAGAGATAAACTATCCCAAACTCATTGTTTCTGTTAAATTAAAATGTGCTTTATTTTGATAAATGTTTCTGATTGAATGAACTGCAAGGAGAAGGATTTCGGTATAATCTATGATATGTTGTTGTCTCAACAGTGATTTTGACAGTCAATTACTATGAGACACTTTTGAAATGGTAGGAAATCCATAGCAAGTCTGTCGTTTTGAAACTGTGTTTCTTCCTAGAATAGAAATGAACTTGGTATATCTGCTGTCCTCTAGCATCACATGGTCTCTTTACTGACAATCAATGGTAGCTTTCTTTGATTATCTTTTTATCCTTACTGAATATGAGATTCGTCAAGTTGAAGGTTGTCTCGTTTATTTTTATGTGACTTAGTTACTCAATCTCAAAGTTTTGTTGCTATTTGTTTTATGCTCAGATATTAATGACTGTGAGAGTCAACCATGTCAGAATGATGGTGTCTGTGTGGATGGACTCAATTCCTTCAGTTGTATCTGCTCAGAAGGATGGGAGGGATCTTTATGTAATCACAGTAAGTGTGGCTCTTATCTCATTGTTTCAGAAATGTTTCCATGCTCACTCTTGGGATTGATTCTTGGCATTTTTGAGAATATTGTTGTAACAATGAAACTAGGACTCGACCATTAATAGGTACAACAAATATTCTTATAAAAATGTGGTTTGTGTTGACCGTGAATTTTTGGCCATAATCCATGGCGGATAAATCAGCCATGGCATACAGGAAGGTCTGTGTCCTGAGAATCTGAAGGAGTAACAGGTTCCTAGTTGATTTAAGTAGGGTATAATTCACATAAATGTCCCTTGAAATTGTGGGGGTTTTGTGTAATTTCATGAAGAAAAAAAAAATTCTGTTGATGAATTCTTGTTGTACACACATTTTCAAGAACAATAGATTTTAAGTATGCTGCCCAAAATATTCCATTGAGTTGTATTAACACCATTTTGTTTATTTCATAGATGTGGACGAGTGTGAACGCTCACCTTGTAGGAACAATGCTACCTGTTCAGATATGCATGCAGACTTTGCCTGCCATTGCCCACTAGGATGGAAAGGAAAAACTTGCAACTCACGTAAGTTTCCTTTCACAGAGCTCTCCTAATTGTTTCTTCATTTTTTATATCTTTATTTCTATAGTGCCCAAGTAAATACTACCGTGAAAACTTCATCATTTTTTAATGATCCTGAAAATGTCCAAACAAATGAACACAAATTCTCACATGTGCATCACCATTTAGATCAGAAAAGATTTGGTTTTATAACCACTTGAGGTTTCAATTAATATAGTCTTAAATCATCTTTGGGAGAAATGATCTCCGATGCTGCAAATGTTACTAATCACAGACATTACTGTCTGAAGTTATTTCCTCACTTAACATAATTTCCAATCTTCTTTGTACTGATTCTTGTTGTGGATGCGTTGCAGGTGATGACCAGTGTGACATCAACACATGTTTGAATGGAGGAACATGTTACGACTGGGGCCATTCTTTTACCTGTGTCTGTCCCTCAGGATGGGAGGGAAACTCATGTCAACTCTGTAAGTTCACTGCTTGGATCTTAGTGTCTGTATGTTACATTAGCATTTATGTTATTGGATGCAACCAGGGTGTGTGTGGGTGAACATGTCTACGCATTCAAACTGAGGACTTTAACATTAGGGATCCGGGAAAATTACATATCAAGGACAGTCCTCTGTTTGTATCGTGAACAAAACCAATGGGAACGTCGCTAAAAAAAACTAAGTCCAAACCATGGGATGCCCTCGGTTTACACCATTTACAAACATGCGTGTGTGTGTGTGGGTAGGTATTCACATTCAACCCGGGAACCTATAACAAAAGGGACAATAGGTCCAAGGTTGCTATCACAAAGGAAAACATTGTGGTGCACGTTTGCTATCACAAAGGGTTGAACAAAGGAGGGTCCACGATTGCCGGTGTTTACACACGTGTGTGTCGTGGGGGGGGGGCACTCTCCGACCATGACAGTTTGCATTTTGAGTCTCTGAACAAACTGGTTTCCATTCACCCCCTGAGTTAGAAAATGCCCTTGTTATGTCTGGTCACTGTCTGGCCAGACTACAGTCACCTTTCAACTTTACTAGTACACTATCAAGGGTTTACAATGTACTCATTTTGTGTCTTAAATGAAATCTGTTGACTGGTGTTTGGTGTTT
>CM021526.1:359281-400811 GCA_010994315.2 Pisaster ochraceus | reverse complement strand
ATCAGAAACACCAGAGCTTGAGTCCAGTGATCTTATCCACTCAGCCACGACACGACACAGGGCAATGTTTCATGCTTTATGTGAAAAAAAATTAAGGAAAGGAAATATTATGGAACCAGTCAAAACCAGCACTGAATGCATGGCTTTTGCTGGTCGCCATATTCTTGAAAGCAAAAATATTTTTGTTTACACTGTAGCTTATTTTTGTGCTTATGCAGCTCTTCAAAAAAGACAGAGAACTAAATTTTAAAATCAAGTTTGCACTTGGCTTAAAAGTAATAAAATCTGAATGAATAATCATTGTAGAACCATGTCTTTAATCAAGGAGGATATGTAAGGTTGGAGAGGTGGGAAGATAATCTGTGGAGGATTAGTCCAGCGGGGGAAAAACCCATTAAGATCAAGAAGGAACCGAAAACTAAATGCACCTGCTCAATCAATCAATCAATCAATCAATCAGTCAATTAATCAGGCAATCCATCAATCAATCTCATTAATTCAGTGTTACTGAAATAGCTCTTCTGATACGTGTGTTGTAGCATTATGGAATGCATTATTGATATCAAAGTGTAAATAAAAAATTGTGTTTTATCAAATGAAAACATATTTTTTTGGGTACTGGCTAGGTACGCTGTTGGTGTTTCTTTCCTTTAGTATTCACAAACACTACTATTAATCTGCAGGGCCCAATTTCATAGCGCTGCTTAACGGTAAGCAAATTTTTGTGCCAACTATAGCAGGCGTGTTTCACAGGTTAGAAATAAAATTAGGCGATCAGCTTGCGCATTCACCATAGATTTGCATTTGTTACGTCGTTCATTTTCATACAGTAAGCACTGGAAGGTTTGCATGCCTTTTCGTGTGCTTACGGTTAGCAGCGCTATGATATGGAAATTGCACAGTAAGCAGCAAACTCTGAAAAATAATATGTATTATTTGTTTCTCAACTGCACAAGATGTGAATATGTGATTTGTGTTCAAAGTGATGACTGAAAAGAGAGAATTCGTTTCCAAACGTTCGCAGGTTATTGTTAATAATGGAACTATTGTGTATACATTGAGATAATTTTTGCTGAACTGCCTCAGACCATTTTCAGACCTAGACACAGTCCTAATACACACCATGTGTACAATCATTGAAGCGTGTATATACTGCGGCTACCCAATAGGTAAAAGCCCTCAGCAAACATTGCTGGCAGCAGCAGCATCGCCAGCCCCCCTCCTTGCAACAGGATGCAACGTTAGTTAGCAGCACGACGCAATCTTCAGCCAAGAAGAACCCAGGAAGTGTATTTTCTTCGCACAATTATTCACAGAGCACCATGATTCATCGTATGGTGCTCCCGAATTACCACGGTGCTCGACGGGGTCCTTGGGCATAGGGCGATGTTTGGGGGGGGAGGGGAGGGGGGGGGGTCGTGCGCGACATGCTGAGAGTGATATGACAATGCAGAAAAACGCACACGCACCTGTTTTATTCGGTGTTGTCAGCAAGCGGCCGAGTCTGGACACCTTGGCTCCTAGTTATGAGCTAAGGTTAGTAGCATCTTACACTTAAACCTCTTTGCATACCCTTGTCCACAAATACACACAAATCAAGGATAAAACCAGCTCATTTCACAAACTTTTTCATCTAGTTTGTATTAATTTTATGAATGAGTCAACTTTGACATTTTGTTTATTATTATTTATTTAAACAGCAATTAAGATACAGTGGTGACTAAAGTATATTTCCTGATGGTAAAATCAGGTCAAACATCCAGATTTTGGTTCTATGAAACCTGAACCTTTCCCTCCCTAGATTTGTGTGCGTGTATACCACACTCCAAAAAAGGGCATTGGTATGAACTGATGTTGGTTCTACATTCTGCAAATTAAAGACATGCTCAGTGTGATCTCATGTAATGCACAAAGACTACACAGTGATCATTTTATATACTGTACTAATTTTTCACATCCCAGTTTGGTACTTATTTCTTAAGGCAAATGTTTTATTATTTTAGTTAATTTATGCCAAACATTTAAAAATTCAAAAGGGATGAGAATAAATAATGCAAAAACCATAAACTAAAAGTTGAGGAAAACCAGCAAAGTAAATTTTTTGTGAGCCTCAAGTTTTTCCTAAAGAGCTGTCTAAAATGTTGTACTATCAGATTGAACTTGTATTCAAAAACTTTTCTTACTAAATTATTTCTTATATTCCCTTATTTTTCAAAATTGAGAATGGAAGTACTCACAAAATGTAACACGTGTTAATAACTTAATTAAGGCTAATGGTCAGAAATATAATTTGGAATGAGTTTGAAAATTATTAACAAACTCTTAATATGTTATATATTTCTGCTAAGCACATGAAATATTCTAACAGTTTTTTAAACACATTTTTTTTTAATTCACAAAATTTATCAGACGCCATTCTTGTGCGCTGATGAAAGTCATTGAAATGGCAGTTAATGCACTGCATTCTGTAAGCAACAACTTGGTGTAAATATTATGTGGTAAGCAAAATTATAACACGGTGCTAATTCGATACACCAGCTTGGCTCACACAATCTCTTGTGATACCATGTAGAAAAAGTTGTTTACCAGAACAAGATTTCACTATTAACCAACAGGTCATATACATGTAGTGAAGATTGTTTTGGGTCACTCACCTGCCAAGTGCTAAATAATATGTTCGGCTTAATAGTAGCTGGTGAGAGTAGAGACAAAACCCTCTTGTACAAAGTTAGAAGCTGAGGATAAATTACACTTTTGAGGATGTTCATTCATTGAGCTCCTTTAAGATGAAGAATGCACTCTAAGACGGAATAAAGCACTCACAAGAGACACACATCCTTCACCCAGACACTAAGCAAGACTTCCCAATGACTGTCAACTAGTCGTCATTATAGGTTCTCCAACCTCATCCATCTTAACACCCATCCTTCCATCCCCGTCCTTCCATTCCCCCCTTGTCCTTCCACCCCTTCTTCCGTTGTCATTATTCCCCCCTCCAATTCAAGGTATCTCCCCCTCCTGCAATGTTGAAGGTAACCTTGACCCCATAGCTGACCCCCAATATGAGTAAGAGAATCTTCTAGGGAGATGAAATATCTCTGTAAGGGGGTCAGACATTGCCAATAAACAAGTTCCACAACCTTGCCACAACTGTTCCTACAACTGTCGCTATTCATCGGAGCATAAATCAGTACCTCAATAGAAGGGGAGGTCGGTTGTTTTTCTTCTGCAGTAAAGTACATGCTGAAATATTCCCCTTCATTACTCACATTGTTTTATGCCATTTAACCAGGAACCTGGGGATGGTTTCATCGTTCATTTAAAGGGATCATAATTGCATACCATAACTCAGATTAAAGTCAAGGTCATA
This sequence comes from Pisaster ochraceus, assembly GCA_010994315.2. NCBI lineage: Eukaryota > Metazoa > Echinodermata > Asteroidea > Forcipulatida > Asteriidae > Pisaster > Pisaster ochraceus. The sequence goes on along the minus strand of CM021526.1, from coordinate 397,441 downwards.
AAATTTCCGCTATGTAAATTGAGAATATGCGGTTATGAGTGTTACTGTTATAAGTTACATGTTGATCTGTCAGATTTCCTCCGTGGTAACAAATAAAGAAATCACTAAGACATTTCCTAAGAGGCCAGAATTTTGTAGATCCGGTTCAATTAAGTCGGCAACATACTGTGTGCTGCGCACGTAGAGCTCAAGACATTCATTTGAATGGGTTCTTAGTCATTAAGTGGAGGTAAAAAAAGCAACTGGAAAACTTCAAGTATTTGTGATATACATGTGTACACCATTACTTAACTATCTGTTTGATATACCTTCTTGTTTGTAAAGTCAGTGAGTTATTTTTTCTTATATCTGTACTAAGCTTGGGCGGTTTTTGATTTTGTGGTCCACGGTATACCGTCGCAAAAAAAAACGTGGTATTCAGTATTACCAGGAACTTTTTTGGATGGGGGAAAAAACCCAAAGAAGCACAACAAACACCACGCATTGAATTGAGGCCAGACAATTATGGTTATTTAACAACAGGTTAGCGCTGAGCTTGTTTTTATCTTTTACTAGGACAAATAGATTGACTTGTTTTCAACATAAAACTTGTCAAAATAAGCTTACTGTTCGTGCATCAGCACTAGGAAATTCCCATGGTTGATACTTGATGAGAATACCGGGGTCTATTTTCCACGAGCTATTTTCATTGGCATGCCGTCGATATCTTGGTGGCACCCGCACACACGTACACCCAGTTGTGCATTGCTAATGCATGTACTTGTTAACCAGCGCGCCACAATCCCGATCCGAACGTGTAACCATGAAGTCGCGGAATGTCGGTTTTTATCAGAAGTTTGCAGCTTTTGACGCTCTTTGTCGCAACTTACACAAGCTGCCGGTAGAGGGTGCTCCAAAAATGTAGTGCCCTCTGGAGGTGGTAGCTCACCCAAATGGCACTGCAGAACGTCGAACGTGTGTGCTTGTGTTGTGATCGTCCGCTATAGAGATACGGCCGGGTGCCGCCGGGGGCAGGAAACTGCTGAAAACTGCTAACAATAAACAGTCTGCTCGGGATGGACAATTGGGCTTTGTATTCTCTTCATTAATGGCCTAACAGATAAGGGTTTTATTGTTTTTTTAAAATTGCTACAGCACATGCATTCATGGTTTTGTTTTTTTATCGCGGTACTGAAATTGAAAACCGTGCGGGACGGTAATTCGGTATTTCTAAAACGGCTCTCGGTATTTTCGGTATTGAACAAATACCGTATCTACTCGGTAATACCGTATAACCGCCCAAGCTTAATCTGTACAACTTATAGGAATCACCCAATTTATTATTGCATAGTACCAACCTCCTTCCCAAACCAACAAAATCAGCAGGACTTGGGAAAGCACAAAGGAGTGCTTATCACACATCGGTGCAGGGTTAAACATCAATTCTGTATCAATACTTCAGTTTTGTTCTTGTGTGTGTTTTTTAGATTCTTAATATTGTTTTGCACATGTTGTTTAATCAATGTGACTAAAATTTAAATTTCTGCACTACCTGCTGCTAATTACAAGATTCAAACTTGCCTCTTGTCATCTGGCATGCTTGATGGTTTAGTGGTAACACATCCATCTAGAATAGCAGGGGTGCGTGGGTTTGTTGAATCCTCTCCAATCCCCTGGGTAGACCTGGGGGTTCTTTTTCCTGCAGGATTTGGAGGGGGGGAGGAGCAGTGACTGCAGTGCTTATCACACAATGGTGTAGGGTACAAAACATAATAACATTGAACTCTAGCATTTTCCAACATTGCCTGATCTAATAAAAAAATGTGTTGAGATTATCAGTTTTAATTCCATATCATTAGAAATGGGGTCAGATAACATTATCTTGCTAAACCTGTCTCCTTTGGGTAAGTGCAAATAAATGTGTTGAGCACAGGTTTTATTAAATTGTTAGTGGCAGTTAACGGTGGGTTGTATGAAGTGCTTAACTTAGTGTTAATCATAGAGGTTCGTATGACTGAAATAATGAATTGGTTCCTGTTGCATTTAGGAGTTGAAGAGATTTCCCTTTAGCATGAGAATAATATGCATGTCATACTGTCCATACCCAAGGTCATCAAGTGTGAAAAAGAACAATCTTAATGGGTATTTCCCCTTGTTTTCTACTCAACAAATAACCGGCAATCCTTCACCAAATATTCTAGGCTTTTTGATGCAAACACTTTTTTTTAACCTGGTAATTTCATTAAATGTGTCAATGAGTCAGTGACTGATCTGGAGATTTAAATAAAAAAAATATATATAAAAAAACATTTCCGTCAACTTGGATTTGCATATGAAACCTTAAAATAGCTCTAGTTAGAAGGTGTCAGTATTGTTGAATACATGAGTTTATCAATCATGTAAAAAGACATGGGAATGGATTTGGAGTGAAGTGTTGTTTGTCATTTTCACTTCAACTTAGAGGAAAGACTTTAATAGACAGTGTGAGTCTTGTGTGTATTCAAACATCGGGACCTTTTTTCAATTTTGGTTTTACCTCATGAAACAATTTAATGGACTCAATCCACCTGATGTCATTACCACAACCAAATCTTGGTAGGGCCAGTTTGGGAGTCAATTTCCCTGTGTAGTGGGCATTTACACACTGGCTATCTTTACACACAATTTGACTCCCAAAATGGCAGACCATGGGCAGATAGTAGTAGCTGCATGTGATGTCACTGCAAGAGGTCAATACGAGGTTCCTGCAAGGTTCTCTCAAATTAGAATGTTCAGGAGACTTGCAAAGGAAATAGTTTAGGCACCCACATCCACAGACCCACCTCATACTGATGGGTGTCTTTGCATGCTGCAATGTAATCGTCATAGTCGCAAGAATGTACTTTTTTATGCTACCAAAAGCATCTTTACTCAATGTTCATAATATGGCTTAACACATCTGTTTTTTCTACTTCCATTAAGGTACATGAGTTGTGTGACAACTTCTGCCATCGATACATAAATTGTCTAAAAGGAAAGATGCCAATCGATCTAGTGATTGAGGATAGGGAAGGAGGGATGAATGGGGGAAAGCCAGGCTTGGGAGAGAACCACACTGATTCCAGAAGTGAAACGGTAAGTCTTGAAAGGGAGTGGATTGGGGGAGGGTCCCCTGGGCAGGATGAGGTTGGTAAAGACAGAGGGACCAGGTACTTACACATTTTGTTATTGTCTGGAATTGTGTTTTTTATTTTGAATACTTTCTGTATCCAACCCTAATATTTGTTTGTAAATGGTTATAATAGTGCATTATGCAGACAATTCTATCAACAGTAGTTGAATGGTCTGATAACAAAGAAAAAACCTGAATCCTGCTAAATGTAGAATGATGGAAATTACTTGATACGAGGCCCTAGGATTGAACTACAATCTCTCTGGGGCATGATTTTCTCTCAAAGTGAGCGTTGGTATGGTTTTTAGGTATTTTTACCCAAGTCGACCATAAATGGGAAACATGTGAAAAAGAAAGGAGGAAAAAATAGGAAGCCAACTGTAAGTTGTCCACCAGGATTTACTCAGCACATGTACAGGTTACATCAGACCATACAGTGAATACCTGGTCATGTGCCCAATGGAGCTTTAGCTGTTAACCAGAGTTTGGGTATTGAATGTATACAAAAACATGCTCTTGGATTAGTGATTGGATGAGCAGGTCTGGTCTCACTGCACCCTCCAATCCTCCAATCCTCGGAAGATTCTTGACAATCACTTTGTTATTCTTTCATGGAAATAAGTCTTGATAAAACAACTCAATTTTGTCAGTACTTGACAGCAGCCCAAAACAAAGAACTCTAAGACAGATAGTCCAAATTCCTAAGTGTTATTGTAAGACTGACATATTAAGATACAGTGCATTACCATACATTGTTTCTACTTTGAATACTGTTGAATTTATCCTCCTTTGTAATCTTTAATTTTAACTTCAATTTTAACTGTACATACTTTTTTATTTTTCATAAACCTTTCAAACCTTTGTAAATTATTACTTGCAGATCGGTTGATGCTGCTTTTTGTAAATTTTGTAATAAACCATTACTGAACTTAACTGAACAGACTTTGCTGAGGACACTTAGCAGAAATGGTTCACAAGCCAAACATGATTTAAATTTTCAGGGTTCTTATGACTGATTCATGATCAAATTGTTCTTGTCATCTGTTTTCACATATATTAAGTTTATGTGCGCTCATCACAAGGTACTTAAAAATGTTGTGTTACTAGCTTGTGAAAAAGGAACTAGATTTTGAAAAAGGAACTAGCTATTGTAAACTGCTTACCAACCACAATGACCTGTGGTAATGAACAATTTGGACATTTGGCTTTACATTTTGACCCTACATTTTAGCAGACTTTTTCGTGTATGACCAGATAAAGTATGAACCTTAAGTTAAAGAGGCAAAGAACAAGTTAAGATTTTCAAGAAGTTGCTAGGAATAAACACATGAAACCGCTCTGTGCGCGATGGAAGAAGGATAAATAAAAAAAAATTGTCAGAAAAAGGCTGTAAGCAACTAATGTAAAAAAATTGCGTTTCAAAAGAATTGAGCGAGAAAGTTAGATCGGTTTTCTGCCATTCATAAGTCATTTTATGAAGGTTATATTCTGCCTGGGAATAGGAAAATTCTTTTTAGCAACAACAGTTTTGCCATACTTTTTTGCCAGGAGCCATTTTATTGCTACAACCTTCTGTTACTGTGACAAAAAGTACTTGATGTGCCTGGAAGGAGGGTCTAGAGCTCATTTGTCACTTAGTCAGTATACGATGGCTATGGGATTTCAACCTAGTTGCTTTGAAGTTCGTTCGTTCTATGAATTAAAAAAATAATAGCATAAAAACCCACAGTCAAGTCCTCTTATTCAAGAAAAAGGTATCAACGTATATTAAAGTTTGACACATTCTTACCAGCCAATAAATATTTGACAATATGCAACAGGGACATGTCTTGTTTGCCATTGCTCCATTTCTCACGTGCGAATGTTTGTCACAAAAGCTCACTTTCAGATGAGGGACAAAAAATTAATTGAAACCAGAGAAACTGAGCTGTTAATTTCGGTGTGTGTTTTTTTTAATACACGTTGGAGGAAGTATATCTGGAAATTGGCCAGATTCCCTCAGATGGAGATATTGCCTGAAATTATACATTAAAGGAGTGATTACACAATATATCCATCAAAATTACATCTGTCTGCTGTGCTTCCTTCTTCATGGGCAGAAAAATAGAATAAAAGCTGCCTCCAGAAAAAGTTCAGATTGGGGTTATCTGATTCTGAGTGGGTTAATCAAAGATAACAACATATTTATTAGAAGTGAATTTTGTAAGTCCAATGAATGAAGTAGGCTAACAACATAGCAAAGATACTTAGATAGGGTTAGCGCTGATACTGAGAATTTATTCTGTTCAAATGGATTGGATCAATAATGGAATCAATAAGTTACTAAACTGTGTTATATATTGTTGCTTCAAATAAGTTTTTATGAAACTTTTAGAATGTCCCTTGTTTTATTGCTTCTCATTCTTTGAAAACAACAAACTGTGCAACTTGTTTTATTCCAAGATAACAATTAAATTTATATTCCTAATCACAAGTCAACTTAGTAACTGATGGTACAATTACAATCACATGTATGGAGAAAACAACTCTATCATGAACATTAAATTAAATTGAAATAGAATCTACAAATAAGAGCCCCCTTACTGTACTTGATAACGACGAAAAAACTTAATTTTTACTGCAAAAAAAATGAATCCTTTATAATTTTAAAAAACAAGTTTGCACTCCAACCCAATAATGCTTTACATAATGCACTTTGGAACAAACAAATTCTCTGTGTGAATATAGCAGGTGACTGGAAAGAGTAGCGTGCAGAGATTGGAATAGTTCTAGAGTTAATAATGAGGCTCCAGACTCAGGAAACTTACATTCTTTCTGTCTGATTCTGACATTAACCTGTCCAGTCCTTCCTTTTAATTGATATTAATGATCAGCTATTTTTTAATTGGATTATGAAACCCTGTCCTGCTGATAATTAGATCTTAGGAATGTACTTTGTTTTAATAATAAATTGTTGTTAAAAAATTGCAGTTGGGGAAATGGAAAATATGTGCTCTGACTGCTCCCGTATTCAATATTGATTGTTACAGTTTAAAGGGAGAATTCAGTAAGATTTGAACCAGGCGTGCTAACTCGTAATCGAGGTGTTTTCCTTTAATGATGTGTGGAAAACTGAAGTGTGCTGCATTTGATTGTGCCCTTTTTAAAACCACTACAAAAGGTTGTAACTGATTAAGAAAAAAAAAGTCTCAATAACACTGCTTTGAAATGCTATTAAGTTTGGTTGGTAACTGAGTATAAGGATTATGTACATATTTGATAAAAACTCACGATACATGAACATAAATGTTTGTATCTTAATTTTTTAGGCTTGTATGACAGGCAGTCTTGATCATTGAAATTCAAGAGAACTTTATTTTCAATGATTCAGAACAAATTGTGATATCCCGCTGAAATTTGTGCGTATTTATACGAATTTTCAAAAAAACTTTGTTACAAGAAATATTCAGTAAGAGAAAATCTGAACATATGCTCTGCTGAAATAAATCTTGAATTACTATATATTTTTGTAATAGCTAAATTTTTAAAGTAAAAAAAGGGAATATTAGGCTAGTCTTGGTACAATTGTACTGTTAATAACAAATTTGTTCCTTTATCTGTGGCCCATTTCATCAACATTAGTTTTATCAAGTTGAGTGAGCCAGGGTTTAGTAAAATGAATCCTCCTGAAATTCTCTTTTAAATTGGAAAATAATTCCAATTAGTTTTGGTCATGGATGCATTGTAAGGAAAGAATCGTACGGAGTGTATGAGGGAAGAGAATAAAGCAAGGCCTTAAAAGCGGTAGGGTTTACATTAATCTAATGTCTGCATCATCATGCCTGATTGCTTCACCGGCATCATCATCATTGCATGCCTTTTTCTCTCTCTCACTCTCTCTGCTCAGAGATTATTACCATTAGGGTTTTTTCTTCTTCTTTTAGTCCGTTGTTGTCGGTCTCGGCAGCGACAGAGACAGAGAGAGAGAGAGAGAGAAGGGGGATTGTGCGTGTGTGCAAGCCTGGCTGGCCGCTAGAACCCCGCTAATGGCAATGGTTTGATTGATGGGGGCAGTGGTGAGAGAGTGTTTGCTCTGACCTCCTGAGCTGCCTTGCCTGACAGCCACTACTAGGGCTCGCTCGCCATGCATGCATTCATGCATACATCTAAAGGGGGGGGGGAAATCATGGAATATATACAAGAAGTGTACCCACTTTGTGGATTCCTTGATGAATACAAACGCCCTGTATACCATGCCAGATTTTAATCTATTTCAAGATTCATTGTTTGTGTTAGGGAAATGTATTGGATGTTGGTGAGTGTACACGCTGCAGTGGGGCTTAGTTCTAATTTTCTGAGTGTGCAAAGCAATAACAGCCCTCTGTACAATTCCTGGCCCATCAACTTATGCTTAAGGCACAGTCGGTGCTTGTAGAAATCTTAAGATCGCTCTTAGATTTCTTAAAGAGAAATGCTGGAGAATTTAACATAATGAATGGAGGAGTGATAGCAAAAATCCAATTTAAGTAGAGAAAACCTCTGGATCAAAATTCTGTGGATATTCTTTCACAAAAGATGAGTTCAAATACTGTGATAAACAATGCAAAGGGTTGGGTGCAGTGTTGGTTGTTCATGCTGTTTAAAATTAATATATTGCTTTATAATATTTGTTTCTTACAATTTAAATGTCATTGACAGTTGATTAGTATTTGGGAGTTCTCACTGTTTTATGGCAATGATAAATGATAAATAGTGTGAAACAATTAGGGTTAGATATCATCCTGGACAAAATGATATGTTAGGTAGGTTAAAACAATATAGTTTGTCAGGGATTTTGTGCACTCGTATGTATTCTCTTATTTCGTTTATGGCAATCAAAATAAGCATTGGTGTCTTTTAAGGCCTTCAAATGCTGATTTATGGACATACATAAAATACCTGTGAAAGATTAGTAGTGGTATGAGCTTTTCCAATTAGTGAGCTTACATACCGAAAGCAGCAATTATTTACTAAAAAAACAAAAACAACATTTCAATTGTTCTTTTGCTTGTAGAATATTGATTGATTAGTCATTACAAATTTGAGAAAACATTTCAAAAGTACATTGCCCCACAAATTGATAATCAGAGATTGGAAAACGTTAATGTATTTTACCAAACTTATGTTATTAAAGCAATAACCAGTCTCCACTGAGTAAGTTTATTCCAGTGACCCCAATGACCTTTCTGTGAGAGCACAACACCAACAAAGATAAGACTTTTAAAGGGAAAATGTGAAAGTTTGGGGTCATTGCCTAGGGAGAGATGGCGATGGGGACAGCCTGGCTACAAAAATGTCTTTAATTGGCCACATGTTGCTATGGTAACGGACTTGGCTTAGTCCCAGACTACCACAGTTAATAGGGATTAACTTGTAAGACAGGGTGCTGGTTTTGGGGGCCTAAAGGGAACTGAATTGCAAATTTATATTTTTAGGTAGTTAGCCTTAGCCCAAATTTTTCAACAAATGCGTAGCTTTTTCCCCTCATGTGTTTTGTGTCAAGTACATTTGTACATGTACCAGTGACCCTGGGCTGTATTTAGGCCTACACATTATAAATACATGTATTTTGACAGCAATATGGCATGTACATTATAATCTCACTAAGTACAGATTAAAGGCAAACCAAACTTACTTTTCTACACATTTCAAAATGTTGGTTGTTTTGTGACTTGTGTGAACTGTCATGAATGTATGTTTCTCTATGGTACTCCAAAACAAAAGGAAAGGACAAGTAGAAACAACAAATCATAATAAATTTCAAGTAATTAAAACATTAATTTCAGTATGTCAAATGAACATCACCTACACATGTGGCCATTTACAGTTGGTATTTTATTATTCTTAGATAAGACAACCTAGACATTATGATGTTTAAAAGTTCATAAAATACCCATAACCATAAGTACCCAGCTTGTAAAAAACTGTGTCACCATCAATAGCCATATCGACACAAATCTGGTAGAATCAACATATGAAGTTACAGAGTAAATCAACAAACAGTCTCATACTGAGCTTTATCAAAAGCCTTCTCAATACCCCCAGCCTGATATATGTCATTAATTCATCAGTAACTGATTGTGTTTAATTTGATCAAACAACACTAGATAAACTGTTGATAATGATATGGAGATTGTAAAACTGGTTTATTGTTAAGAGAGCGTTGTTCACAATTCTTAGTCATAATGGTGGACTGACCTATAAGATGCTGATGACTCGTTTTACAAGTTTCAATCTGGAGGCTCGCTGATTATAAAGTTAATATTATTAGTACCAATTTTTCAGTGTTATAGATGTATCTAAAATACTGTCAAAGTTTTAAAAAATAATTTGAAGATCAACAAATTCACATTAAATGCTGCAATTGACAAAAGCATGAGGATGAACAAAAACATATTTGTCAAAACATGAAATTGCTGGGTTTTTTTTACAAAAATTGTGACTACTACTGAGAAGTTTTCCCAGACTGATTGTGTTGTGTATAATAGTTGTGAGACTGGTTTGAAAGTAGCAGGTTGTGATAGATCCATCTAAAAAGCAATGATGTATAACTCTTTACAATCAGGCTTTTCACTGTATTAGTATTGTGCACAAAACCCTACCTCAAAGTCACAATGGTAAACTGATGTGACTTTTCTTTAGCTCTTATAAGTTATATTTACTCTATAAATATAACAGTAAACCATTCATAAAAACCATGAAACCAGACCATGCATGCCAGCTAACCTCAATGACATACTTTCTGTACACTCTAAGAACAAAGGATATGGGTTAGGCAAATCTGGCATATCACTGAATGTGTTAGGGGTTTCTGCAGAGTGATAATGTCAACAAAAAGAAATGTGTTATTAGGTGATGGGCAAACAGCAAAATAATGTCTGCATTTTGAATTATATCTTTAATGCTCGCAGCAAATGCTTCAGAATTCTGAATGCTTTTCAGGGCTTGATATTGACCATAACAACAAATGTCAACATAAGAAAAAAAAGAAAATATAAATACCCCCAGAAAAATCAAACAATCAAAACAAAAACCTCAGAGAACATGATGTGTGATATTTATGGTCGGTATAACGTAAGTAACCATGGACTTGCTCTCACTTTTTGTACAAAGCAAACTTCTGCAAAATATTTTATTTTGTAATATTCATAAATTTGTCAGCACTTTGTACAGATTGTACATGATATACTGTACAGCTGTTGTATATAATGTAGCATACAGCTTGTGTAAATTTAGCATAGCCTAATTTCCTCCTTTTCCACATTGAATAATTAAAACAACATTTACCTTTTATAAATTCTAGCAAATATACATTGTATATGTTTGTAATTGAATTAAATCATAGTATTTTTGTAAGAGGACCTAAATATTATGGGAAGGGTTTTCAATGTAGTTTGACCCTTGTTTGATTTGACAATTTGGCAGTAATAAAGTAGGCTCTACACATAGTTGCATTAATGCAGTCAGGAAACAGAATCACATTATCATCAATCTTCGTTCTGAAAGTTACATCACCAAATTGATAGTTAAAAAATGCCAAGTAAACGGAACATTCATCCAAACAAACAAAAATGTGTACTTGTAAAGGTTGGACAAAATTCTTTGTTGTGTCATGAATTTGAAGAAAGAAAATTCATCCATAAAAATCAAAATATAGATGAATAGAATACACGAATATTAATGAAGCAGCTTTTCCTTTAAAGTTAATAAATAAAAAGCTGCCTATTTATACAAGCATGTATCCTATCTGAGTCAATCCCTGCTGAAAGCCTAAGAGAGTGAGTGAGAGAGAAAATGGGGCCTCCTCCACCATCTAATGTAAACCAATCCATCAAAAAATAAACATGACCTTAAGAGGTCAAACTGAGGTATACACACATTACACACACAAGCTGCATGGGATTATCCAGCAGTGTAAAGCCAAGAAGCTACTCTATGCATTGTGCAACACAGTGTTGTGTGTAAACAGGCATAGGGGCATATGGAGCCTGTTTGTTGGGTTTACAGGAGGACAGGACAAAGGACAAGAAGACTGGGCATTGCAGAGGTTACAGCAAAACGTGCCTCTGTTTGTTCAGTATTTTAGGCTGGCAAAATATTGATACATGTATTTGTGTGTTTGGTGATTTTTTGTTGTGGTTGAGCTGCTTAAGAATGATTGAATTCCATCTGGGAATTTCACATGGATGTAAAACTATGTCTAGGAAAATATCACCAATGTAATAATGGGATTTAAAATAAGGTTGGATCGTGAAGCTATGGACCTGTACTGTACATTTTGAAACGGCTAGAAAATTCACACAATGATTGTAAATGTAAATCAGTTTAAAAAAGATGATTGGAAAATGTGTCCAATTCAACAAGAGGTAGGGAGGATTAATTTGTTTGTGAATGCATAGATCTTGTTCTATTTTTCAAAATAATAAAATATGTTGAGGATTTTGTGTTTGAAGTACATGTATAGCATGGCATAAATAATATATATATAAATTTGTGTTTGTTCTTGTTTATGCCTCTGACGAAGGTCCTGTCTGGATCGAAAGCTAAGGCCATCTCCCTTACTAATTTTACAAAAATTTAATATATATAAATTGCAACTGGCTCAGATGAAACAAAATGAAATTGCCTTTTGCAGGGTTCTCTTCTTATACACAAGCTAGAGTATTGCGGGCTGATACGTGCAAATTGCGGTCGTTAAAAATTGAATTTATTATTTTTAGATTTAAGACCAAAATTCACAAAAGTCATATATTTAAAGTGTTAAAAAATGCTCCATATTTCACAGAGAGCTTTTTTTCACTGATCCATTTATTAAGATTTTCTTTATCATTTGTATGGGACTTAGATTTGACTCAGTTTTATGGGAAGCAATGAGCCAGCCAGTCGGACCAATTGGGCAGAATTTGACCGGTGTTTGGCTGCTTTAACTAGCATTTGGCCAGCAGGGTGCTGTTCATAACCAGTTAATGCCAGGGATCTTCCAGTTTTTTCACTTTCCTTGTGACGTGATTGTTTTCTAGGAATTGCCAAAATTATTCTTCTTTCAAAACACTGCTGGCACAAAGAACCTATGACTTAGTAAAGCCAAGCGAAGAAAGATTCAGTTCGAAGCACTGGGATTTTGTTATTTCTCTATCAAGAAAAATACCGTATTCATTCATCTTGAGTTGGAATCAGGGCTGGAATCCCTGTCCGTTTGCATTTACTATTGAGCGGAAATACAATGAAATACAATGGTGGAAGCCTCTGGATGCCACGTAATCCTCTTCTTGCAACAAAATGACAAAGGCCTTGCGCACAAAGGTAGAATTTCAGTATTATTTCTACTGCCACCCGTCCTTTTTGTTTGGGTGAAGCAAATCATTTCATGAATAGTGACTTCTGTGTGCTCGCTCCATGGTGGAAAGTACAGGAAGACTTTGTTCTGGTCATCCAATCGGACACATGCAGCTAGGGGAAAATAGGCGTGCTGACACGTCATCCGCCGTTAACTGGTTAATGGAAAACACTGAAGACATAGGCCTAACTAGTTTATTTATCAAACAAGATTTTATATTTTCTTCATAATTTTTAATCATGTTTCCCGTCAAGAACAGAAAAATTGGGTTTAAACACAGTTTATCAAAGATCAGAGCAAATCAGATGGACTGACTCTCGGAAAATTAATGTCGTGAATTCACTCTTACTTCCTGTAAGCCTTTGTTTGTTTGCCTATAGTTCAATTTACTAATTATAAAGAGAGTATTCAGGCAAATTGAAGCTGAATAAATAAATCCCCCAAACACCACATGTCCGACCATACATGGAGTTAAAAAATATAATAAAATCTACCAAAATCCACCACTTATCTTGATGAAAATTTGCTTTTCTCAAGAAAATTGGACTCTGAATAAAAAGCCCAAGGAAATTTGAACAAAAAAGGAAAAAAGAAGTAATAGTGAGTGAGTACAATCTTGGAAGATTTAAGCGAGAGTCAGCTCCTATGAGATGACCAACCAGTAAGCGCTTTCCTAAATCCAATCAGCTGTCAATCAAACACTAATTCTAAGTTGATCAGACTAGCGTACACATGACTGAACGTTGAACCATACAGTTATGAAGTAATTGCCTAATGACTGAGGAAATTGCTTATTGACTAAAAAAGCTCTTTTGCCTATGAGTTGTACCACCCTCTTATATCAAATAGTGTTAAAACAAAGCAAACGTAGGAATGAAGAGATTCAACGATGAAAAACAAATTACTTTGATGGATTCTGACAAGCATGATTTATGTAGAGATAGTTGAGAACTTCAGCCTTATTGTGCGTGTACAAGGCGCTGCTTTGGATATTAAATAAAATGATGGCAGTACTACATAATGGATTTGCAATGTGCAAAAACACATGCAATAATTCAATCACAAATATTGTTGAATCCGGCAGGTAATTGATCAACCCAAAATGGAACTGAACAGAATAAAAAAAGAAGAAAATGAATTAGAAAAAAAACCCCACAACAACAAACCAAACAACAACATATCAGAATCAAACACTCAGTGAATGTGTTTTTAGTTTTTAGATTTCCTTCACACACAGGAATTGAATAAAAGCAAGCTTGAATTTATTATTGTCAGTACTATATTTACAAAATATCCTGGCATTGATACATTGATAAATTTGTCTGATGTGAACACGTTTTCAAATCACTGTTGATTGTACTTGTCTATCAAAAAACTACTTGTAATTGAATATATGATTGGGCAACCAAAGGTAAAAATACTTTCAGTCAAATATGTTTGATTCTCATTGCCTTTACTCCTATACTTTATAAGTGTCTTATTTGTTATTTATTTTATTGTAATTACTGACCTATGATACAAACCTGTCCTACATTTCTGATGAAAACTATGTTTCCTCTCACCCAACCCCCAACATCTTCTTTGTATTAGACCTGCATTGTGGAAGTGATTAGGGAAGTTCTCTCCTCCCTTCTTGTTATAGCTCCGATGCATGTCTACTCTTTGGCAGTGATCGGGGCATGTTCTGCTGTGCACAAACCCTTTACCACTGCACAAATTTTGTGGGTGAATAAAATGGCCAACATGCATTGTCTTTATGTTTCAATATACTGGGCAATTCCTGTGTACATTCCAATGTTTTGACATGTGCTCGATTTTGTGTCATTCACACAGTAAATGTACTTGGAAACCCAAGTGATTTTTCACTATGCATGAGTCTTGTACGACCTACTGAAGGAAATTAGATAGAAATTGTAACGACAGCACAATAAACTAACTACAATAAAACTAGTATCTTTGAAAGAAATGTCATGGATTTCTTTCAAAGGCATCACATGTGTTGAATAAACTCTAAGATTTTGTATTCTTCAACACCCCCTACCATTGTTCTACAGTTTAAAAAAAGAAATGGTGCAGGAATATTGGTTGTCTTTCACCTCTCATACGTGATGTTTTATAAATACCACGGTAGCTTAAGAAAGATTAGTTTTTGCAGGGTTAGCCCTTAACCTTTTAAGTAATGGCCAGGCAGGACCCACTAGCTTGTTATTTTACTAGTCTGCTAGCTTTTTCAATAGTCAATATTTCAACTGAAGTAGGGTGCTTTTTAAGACTGAACTAGCTAGCTGGACCACTTGGAATGGATTTTGGTCCTCAGGTCCTCAGGTGTTCTAACTGACATTTGGGCGGCGGACCACTGTTAAGGTAGAACACTGCTTGGTGGCTCCCTCATTTCTGAAATTCCATAATATTAATATTTCATAAGTATGAGATTTTATTAGAAATTAATACACATCTACCAAAAATTCTGTCAATTTTATAATATTCCTGGAAAAAGTGTTGCCAATAACACCAAGGCGTATTTTGAAAAGTCCAAATGCCTCATAGATGTTGTCATGTAACTAACAAAGACAGCTCTTTGACAGAAGAATGTGTATTTGATGCCCTAAAGCCGTTCTCTTGGAATATCAAGAATTGAAACTCAGTTATTTGATTATATATTGGATTTGGGCCAATATACTGAGTAGAATTTGTTTGAATTAAATTAGCCTGGATGACTTGAATTGTCAACCTGATAATATAAAAATGTACCAAATTAACTAAACAATTAATCTGATTGTTTAAAATTTTTGAGGCATTACAATGTATACAAGTTGCAAAGGGGCCGTCAAGGAAATACAAAAGTGTTATTAAAATATGTTCACATCCGACCCCTGTCAATAGACAACACATCATTTACATCCCCCTCATGTACAATACAAATAAACTGGAAACATACACTCAAATTAAGTTATTTTCTCCATGTAGAATTGCTGCTCATTAATCTGCTTTTTAGTGCTGAGGACGCTGTTTCAAAAAACTTATTGAAATATGTCAACTACCAAAAGGTGGAATTAGTATTTGTGAACACTGCCATGTGTGAACAAATTTCGTCACCGTTTTCAATGTCACTGTTTTTGCATGTTTATAAACATGTTTAGTAAGATTGCGGCAGTTAAAAGGTGATTTGTGAGGATTAAACCCTACCAGTGTCTGGGCCAGTTAAATTGGCCCAAATTTTGGATTGTTTACTTCTAATGCATTTGCATTGACCTTAAAATGACCTTTGTTTGAGTTCAGGTTCTGATCAAAGTAAAGTTTTGGAAGTCAGCTTTGAACTGGTGTACATGTATGTCTTGACTGCAGCGATTGTTTGTAGATTGTGTATTTACAGCTTTGAAACTCATGGCATTATCTGTATTTTGTTGTTACTGATCTAGGGCTCAGTGGGGCCTCCTGCACAAGGAGCTTTGACTCCATCAAGTGGTCTGCAGCAACCTAGTAGCAACTACAGCCAGCATTCAGGGAGCTTACCGCTTGGCAGTCATGGCCAACAACAGGACGATACTCACTCCAATGCTGGTTCAGATACACCACTCACGAGCATGGTCGCTCAAATGCACTCTGGGGATAACAATAGCGAAACAGGTGAGGAGGTACTTGCTATTATTTAGGCCTTTGATCTGATATAGAAAATATTTAAACATTGAATAATGAACTATGAACCTGAGATGTTGCTGTTACAATGTATGCATCATCTTGTTTAGAGGGAGGTTTTACCGCGCTTTGTTTTTAGTTAGTGTCGTTGTTATTCTGGTACATGTATCTAGTTTTTATTTTCAGTGTTAGATCAAAAGTTGTCAAGTGAAAGATCTGACTTGTTGTGTAACTGTACAGAGGCATTTTCCATCGTTACTGACGAATTGTCAAAAGATTTAATAGGAATGTAAATTGCAATAAATCAAATCACAGAAATCTTTCAGTTCACCAGATTTTTGGTGATAAATTTGGTCAGTTTATTGTAACAGAATTGGCTATAGTTACTGATAATTAGTTCTGTCGAATGTATTAAGACTTGGTTATCCTGTTAATAAGTGAATACCTCACACCCAGGCTCATCTTTGTACGCAAAGAAATTCCTCCACTTTCGGTTCCAAAGCTGGATTACAGTTATGTGTAATTTTACCAAAAAAGAATGACTCATATCATCATTGAAAGTAATTTCTTTTGATACAGAAAGTGATCATTCTGAGAGGACCCAACAGGAATGTGTTACACTTCTGAACTAGAGGGGAAAGTTTAAAACTTCAATTCATTCACACAAATATTAGCACAGTAATTGTCATCCTCTGTTAGGGCTGGCTAGAAAATGGCTGAACAATTTAATAAGAAATTCTGTGTAACTGAATGGCCATGTTGAGTTGTCATGCTTTGTAGAACCTGCCTGTGCTTGGTTAGTGTTTGTAATTGTAATAACAAAAGCAACTTTATGTGTGGTGAGTGTCACATGTATGTCCAGTGTATATATGCAGTATTCATTAACAGCCATGATAGTCTGACTTGAAGAGTGTTCTGCAAACAGATACTTTCAAGATGCTCTGGTTTTAATCACTATTTCCACTCATTCCCTAATGGATTCCCCCCCCTTTCCTAGCATGGCCTGAGTTGGCATTTTGTGATAAACAGGAACTAGGTTTTTTTTTGTAAGGTGTTGGGTCTTGTCTCTTCCCTAATGACATGTAAAAGTTGTCCAAAGAGGCAGTTCAATTTGCAGATCGGGGTAATTAGGGTTATCAAATAACGCCGTTCAACATCTGTTACAAGTTCTTCCTTAAGAATATCACATCGTTTGAGAAACTTTTGCAAGTATAACGGGAATTAAATTGTAAACATATATAATCAAAAGGAAACTACTTTTGAGTTTTTAGGTGGTATATTGGAAGAAACACATTAGTGTAAGATTACTGCACTTTGTCTTTTGTGATATGTTTATGTTTAATGCAAGAGGCCCATGATAAGTCAGGATTTATCATTTTTTGATTATTACAAGAAGAAGAAGAAAAGCTGTGATAATTTGATGTCCAATCTAGGTTGTCTATAAGATGAGTGGAAATAGTGTTAATGTATAGAGTCTGAGGCTCTCAACTCTAACACACAGGAATCTCATTGGTTTTCACTTTAGATCAATATTTTTCCTGATTTGTGTTTTTTGTACGACTGTATCACTGAAAAGGATTGTTGCCTAATAATATTCTTGAAAATAGTATTAGCTGTTGCAGACTGCTTACCAACCAAAAGGACCTATGGTATAAATGCAAAAAATATGTTAGTGGCCTGATGTTTCGACCCTAGCAGAGTCTTTCTCGAAGGCTAAATGACAAGACTACAAACATAAACAAGTACTCACTGTGTAATGGTTAAATGGTTGACAAAATGCTGTACATGTATATCAAAGAATGAAACATTTTCCAGCTTGCCTTGAATGACCTTTCTCTGGAGACACTTCATTACACACATTTCTAAAAGCTCTGTAATGATTAAGTCTATACCAGTACCATCTTACAGAGAATTAGCTTTTTTTAAACACTATCAAAGTCAATGAACAAGCATTTGATGACTACCCAAACCAAATCCCTGAAAAAAACTACTGTATTTGATGAAACTTTTACAGTCTGGTTGTGCGGTGTGTTTATTGAAAACTAGAGGATGGGAATGAATGTACCCATGATGTGCTAGAACGGTAAATTATTATTATTATTTTTATTTCAACCTCCACTTTGATTGTCACTTTTGATTTGTATTTTGGCCTTAAATTGTGATCATTATCTACTTAATCAGATGGTGGGCTTGATAACAGTCTTGGTTCGGGTGAAGGAACAGGTGAAGATGATGATGATGATAGAGCATCCAAACGCCAGAAGAAACGAGGCATCTTTCCCAAATCAGCAACAAACATTATGAGGGCGTGGCTATTTCAGCATCTCACTGTAAGTTCAGACCAAGCCCCTCTTATTGTCATGACCAGTTAGTATTAATGCATCTGTGTACGTCTCAGAATGCTCATTATTTTATGACAATCTTAAATAGCTACTTGGAGTTATACGATCCAATTATATAATGCCTTACAAAGTTGACAAAGGCAAAAACTTGCAATTAACCTTACCAGAAACAACAGAGTAAGCCCCTTACTCTTAATGACAGGGCATTATGGTACAGCCAAAAAGCATCTCCAAGGATCAGAAGAGAAAATAGTGATGTTGTTTTTAAACAACAAGGTTATGTTCGAAAGAAGTTCTTTCTTGACTGATATGACTGAAAATGTAAACTGAAGGTGGGGATTTGATATACAATGTTATTTAAATAACTCAACACTATGAAATATTAGGGAGCTTTAAGTTGCTGTTGTTTTTTCCTAAGAGACATTAATACCTTGCATAACATTGTGATAATATTTTCTTAAGAAGCACGGTGCTTCAAAGTGTATACTATTGATATGTGTAAAAAACAAAGACCCTTGCAGTGGGAAAAGCTAGGGAAAGAGACAGAGAAAAACTATGAAAACTGTAAAAAAAAAAATCCATATCAAAGCTTTGAGATGTGGGATTTTCAGTTTTTTGGGGGTTGGGGTAAGGAATGGGGTGGGGGATAGGGTTGGAAAAGGTCAGCTTGCTATTTCGGAGCTTTGAATTTCAAGAAAATCTCAACTGGAGCAGCTCAGAATTTTTATCGGACCCACAATTTTTTGTACAAGACATACAATTGTTTCTTTAGGGTGTTTTTTGGCATTCAGCTTAAGAATATAGGTGCAGGCAGACAAAGGCACTCTAGCTGAGAGGATGGGGAGGGGAGGTAGAAATAAAGTACTTGACAGATACAACAATAGTGGCTGATATGTCATAACACTAGATACAAAAAAATGTACAACCAAACCATCCTGTCAAATAGCACTAGCTTCTGAGCAACTTCTGTCACACACAAGTGAAGCATACCATTGCATTGATTGATCATTTACAAAGTTGCTTCCACCTTGGATTCACTGCATTACTCATGACTCTGCACTTTCCTTCTTATTTTGTCTCCTTCCTCTCTGTTCACAGCACCCGTACCCCTCTGAAGAACAGAAGAAACAACTAGCGCAAGACACAGGCCTGACGATCCTACAAGTTAACAATTGGTAAGTACTTGTCATCTCAACACTAAGGCAAAGGTGATGGAATCTGACACATGACAGGGATTAGGATTAGACAAGCACTTTGACGACTTATTCATATGTTTAGTGGTCGGTGGTTATTCATAATGTATTTCAGTAATCAGATTTGAGGCATGAAGGGTCCATGGGCTTTGAACGTGACAGTCTTTCAAAACTTGTAAACTCTTCCCTGCCGGCGGGGGCGGGGAAGGGGGGGGTTTGGGTGATGAGACAGTTTGCCGGATTGGGTAATCGTTTTGATGGTGAGTATCTGTAATTGAGGTTCTCTGACAATTACTGATAAAGCATCTACATAAGGCATTGGAATTCATGGATGCTGGGAATGATAGAAATAGTCAAATTCAAGGTTAGCTAATTGCTTTGAGTCTTCAGCCTTGTCTGTTGGAAAAACACACATCATCATCTATATCTGCAAACAAAACCAATGAAGTCAATCCTCAAGCTGAAACTTAACTGACAAATATAAAAACTACAAGTTCACTCAGAATGGTGGGTTTATTAATAATAAAGAAGAAATTCATTTAAAATCAAAGAACGCTTTTTCTCTCTTTCAGAGTTTTTATCCAACTGTACAGCTAGTAGACTGTCAGACAATATCTGTTCAACTTGGTTAATGAGTTAGTACAAAAACAAATGCTATGTCATCCTTCTAATGAATGTTGATTTTATCAGTTTTCATGATTCACTCCATCAGACTTGAAGACGGTTTTGTACTTAACCCACACTGGCTGGCATATCTAAGATAATGCTGTTGTGTCTTAAGTCCCTGTCACAGGTGGCCATTTTTTAGCCAATTTGGAGGCAACTAATTCCACTGCATTCAAAATGTAAAGCTTGGTTCTACAAGAGACATTTTTCTCACAGTGTCTTACATTTTTCTCACAGTGAAATTAAACTAAAAATGGAAATGAATGTATGGATGTGAATGCTGTTCTGCGAGATTGCCTGAAACTGGTTGCCTGTAAATTGCCAAATGTGCGAAGGGTCCCAGAGTAAACATTTCCACTCCCCAATCAAAATAGTGTTCATGTGAAGATGATTGGAAATGATTATAAATAACTATTTTTGACAACTGTTAATCTGAAAGCTTATGTTGTATGATTTTGGTGTAAGTAAACAATTTTTTGAGACTTATCACCATCTGTAATAACCTGCTCGGGTGTTCTAATTTTTATTTGCCAATTCAAAATACACATACGACAACATGGGCACAATTCCTGAGTAACCTTAAAGACCATTTTTTAGCAACATTTTCTGGAAAAAACCCATGTCTCCAGCATGTAATGGAATTCTCACAGTTTGGTTGTTGCAAACTTCTTGGGAACTGTTTGCTTATGGGATAAACTTCATTGCTCAACAGCCTTAGGCCATAATTGATCTGTACAGGTATAATGAGCAGTCCACAACAGGTATACTTTGTACACACGCACAGAAACAGTCATCTTCTTGTGTTCTATTTGTGGCTAAATCTAGACCCTCAAACTGGATTTCCTTCCCAAAGTTAGGCCAACCAAACCGCCAACACGCTAGATTATTTATTAGGATATTCCCTTCACCGCTGGCACATAAATAAAAATGGAGCACATGGCTTAATCATCATTCCATGTGTCAACAAACCTATCAGTAACAAACGTGCAAAGAGTTTGGATAAAACATTGATTCGCTGGAAATTAGATCTGTCAGAGCGCATGGAGTTCCAGAGGTGTTGGTGTGAGAGAAGTTAATGTGTGGTGTTATTCTCAGACAGATGTCAGCTGGTACATTGCTTGCTAGAAAAATGGTCTTTAAAGAGGGGCTGGAAAGGGGGCGATGTTGATCAACTTTCTCCCCCTGTGATGTGAGATGTGAACAGCAAACAAAGTCAAATTGTTTGTAAATTAGGTATAACATTTATGATGTTTAGCAAAGTCTTCCCCTGGAGTGATCATGAGCCTTTGCTGTAATATGAAGAGTAACTGTCTGAGACTTGTTTGTGTACTCGGCATAAAGTCAGATTTGAATTTTTTTCCAATTAACTGATGTAATTATTGCTGAGATGAAGGTATTTTGCTTAGTTGTATGTCAGAACTCACGGTAGCTGCCCAAAGTTTGGAGATAAGCTTACATTGTATGCTTTGAAGAAATTAAACAAACTAATCCAGACATATCAAAATAAATGTTTCCTTCTGGATGCAAATTAACCCTTGCGTGTTGAACAAAGAAAAATTTACTTGAGCAGGTCTTGAACCTGCGACCTCCGGATTAACAGGCTGGCTCTTAACTCACTGAGCCATCTAGCCCAATGTTGGCGGTCTCCCTATTTTGTCAATGTCTTTGCTCGGGGCTGTCATTTAGACGCCATTCAACCTGTAACTGCCATATAGCTACACCCAAGTTTACAACACAACCTAGGAAGCGGCAGCAGATGGATCACCTTAAGGGGATGCAACTTTTTATTTCAAATGTCAAGTAATAAACCACAAGGTCCCTTGTGGTTTATTACTTGTGAAAAGAAAAGTTATAACTGTATAAGACATGTGCAACTGACAAACAAACAAACAAACAAACACCCCAACACCCCAACACAGACTAGACAGAAACATCAGACCACAAACAGATAAACGAAGAAAGGACTGGAAATATATGAAGACAATAAATAGGGATGAAACTGATGATGATTTGACTTTATATTTTGTAGGTTCATCAATGCACGGCGTAGGATAGTCCAGCCGATGATAGACCAATCTAACCGTGCAGGTGAGTGTGGGTAGACATTCTCAATCATAACACCTTAAGCATGCTGTGACTGTGATTTGCTACTAACTATCAAAATAACCACTCAAACTCAGAAAGTTAGGCATTAGCAAACATAAGGAAAAACCATTGATTAGTTTCAATCTTATTAAATTCATACCAGTAACAAGCTTCAAGACAAAATATATCTGAATTACTGTCAACTTCAAGGAAGTATCATTTGAAAACCAACATTTCTGTTGCTTAAATTAAATGCAGCAGTCTAAAGAAATGTGCACAAAAATCCTGTAAAATGTAAACCCTTTTTCATTGACTTCACTAAAATGTGACCACTGACTTTGATGAAAATTCCACAGGTTACTTTATATGTTGTGTTCATTGAGAACTAGTGGGTGGCAATTTTTCACTCATCCAAAGACCAAAGATGTATTTTTGCTGTAACTTTCATCTCTTTAAGGTAGGATCATAGATTGCTTTTGTCAAGGTATTGCTGATTTATAGGCCAAATTATCAATAAAGATGCAGTAATGTTTGAGCTGAACACAGTGTCTGCTTAGTGAGAAAGCAGCAAAAAATTGTCACATTACTTTCACCAAGAACGTAGAATCCATCCATGCTTAGTGAGGTGACAGCGGGTACATAATAGTAATTATAGTGGCTTCTTATAGAGTGCTCATATCCCTCACTCAGTGACACCCAAGGAGCTTCAAGCATTTTCCTGCAAGATATTTTGGGGCTACGTTTGAAGTATGAGACCTACTTCTTTACATAGCACCATGTAATAGTTTACAAGGTGCTGTGGCGCAATGTGCTGCCAATCAAACCAGGAACAGCGGGGCGGACCCTTCTCTTTTCGATAAGTGCATTGGGTTCTTTTACGTGTGTTACACAACACACAGGACAAACGGATTTACGTCCCATCTGAAGGACGAAGCAATCATGGTTAAGAACACAAGTGCCATGACCGGGACTCGAACCCGCATTCTGCTGATCAGAAACACCAGAGCTTGAGTCCAGTGCCCTTATCCGCTCGGCCACGACACGCCATGGGACTGTGTCTGCCCCCCCTTTCTTGATCAGAAATCCTGGCTACAGAAATCCTGACTACATGTACCTCTATTTTAATGATCTAGGCCCAATTGTTAAAGTTATTGGCAGTAAATGATGCTCAGTAAAAAGTAGCAGTGAACCAGTCTCAAACAGTACACTTCATGGTGTTTTGACTGTTCCTGCTGAGCAGCGTTATTCTGTGCTAAGCATATTTTGCTTTAAACAGCTTTATGAAATGGATCGCAGAAGAGAGGTTTGGAAACATACCAGTTACATAGTTATACAACATTCTATTTGGTTTATCACAGACTTGTTATGCTAATTTCAAAAGTTATTTCTGTTTCTTGCTGGCTGCATATTTAATCTGCATGCTCTTCCTATTGTTGCAGTTGCATAACAAATCCTGGATTTAAAAGCAAACAATTTGAATGTATGATTTAATGTTTTCAGAATTCTGAAATCCTTCTGGTATAGAAATGAACAGGTACACAGATGTAAATATTGATTTCAGTAGTAAGTTGAGATTGAATTGAGCCAGTGGTGGATTCATCCGAGGCCCTGTTATAATGTTACGGGTTCACCAGAATGAAGTATTTTTTGCATGTAGAATACAGTCCTTAAGACTTAAGACTTAAGTCACCTGTTTGCCATATTCAGTCTTACTCCTAGAATATAAAAGTTGTGTACCCATACAGTCCTGTTGGTGCTTGGTGCAGTATTTCAAACCTTGAAGAGTCTGTGAATATCATCCAATACAATTTATACAGCGTGTGTAGTAAAATGGCATTTCTGTTCACTTATTCAGAGCCCCTCACTATGAAAAGCAACTATTTTGGCAAAAGAAATTTAACAAGCTACATTCCGTTCTGTATTCTTGGGGAAGAAAAAGGTGCTTGTTAAAATTCAGACTAAGGGCAATTTTCACTGATGTATGCAGTATGTTATCTGTCAGCAAAGTTTTTGTATCGCAGCCTCACTTTCAAATCATTTGAGAATGGAAAAATAGAAAAACTTGGACAAATATCACTGCAACCAAAGTCCAAGTTCCATCATGCATTATCCCCATGAGAAAGTTCATTTGGATGATGATTTTGGAAGTAGGAATTAATAAAAGTAATAATAAACCAACACTATTTTGTTCATTTTAAGAAATGTCTTGACAAATTTGTTGTATTGCGATGGTAAATAGTGGGTTGCTATGACAAGAAATCAATTATGAATTTTTAAAGAAAATGGTGTCTGCGTAGAGTGTTTTATATGTCCTTTTATTCACTTCTCAGTTCAAACCAGTGTTGCCTTGTTATATCTTTTTGGGCAAGCTTTTGAGTTTGGGTACCAGAAGCTACTGATTTGAAGTTTTATATACAAATTGCCCTGAAAGTTTTGATGTAGTAACGTATTCTTTGGAACTTGGAAATTCAACAATTTAACATTAACTGTACTTAAATAAGAGTGAACAAGTTGTTGTATTCTTAGGATTATTTTATATAAAAAAAGAACTAGCTGTTGTAAACTGTCTACCAAGTCGCAGTCTTAATGCAAATCTCATGTTTTAACCACGAAGCAGAGTCTTAGAGGCTAAGACAGCTCTACTTCATACCAAACATCTACAGCCAGCTTGAACTTCTTAAATATCAGTTTAGTGTGTTCACCTTTCATTGAAACATACATTGATCATTTTAGTTTAATATATACCATAATATAAAGACTCCAAGTCTTCAGGTTTTCTGAAAGTGATGGATTGATTTTGTAGAACCATTGAATTTCTTTATAATATCTTTATAAATAAAGCACGTATGACATTGTGGCGTGTCATGGCTGAGGAGTCAAGCGCACTGGACCCAAGCTGTGATGTTTTTGATGGGCAGAGTTTGGGTTTGAGTTCCGGTCTTGACTCTTGTGTTTATAAGCAAGACACTTTGTCAGTGTTGCATTGTCCTTTGGATGGGACGTAAAGTTATTGTGGTTGAGAGAGACAAGTAATAAGTTCGGCTGTTGTCTTGTATCCTTCACAAAAGCATTTTGAACTTGCAATTCTGAGAGTTAGGAACAGTAAGCTTTGTCTTCAATCTAACCCCTTATTCTTAGGCGTTTTAGCAGGAAACTTGATCGTAACCTTTAACATCCTCAATCGTTTTGTGACTCTTCAAAGCCATTGGCACTATGGTACCTTCCCCCACCATGTCTCTGCTTGGCATGGTTGGGTTTACTTCCTCTATGTTTTGGATATATAGCAGTCTGAATCTTGGAATGGGATTTTGGGTTTTTAGGGTAATATTAAGCTTGGGCGATACCATGATATTATCCAAAATAGCGATACCATTTCTTAAACGATTAAAATATCATGTCAATTTTTTGTTAATCGAGACATCGTTAAATTGCGATATCGATTAAGTATCGCGATACATTTCCTTGTAATACGATCTTGCAACAACAGAGAGCTGTTTCAGAACAAAGAAAGTCACAGACCGCAACCCCAAGATTCCTCCAGGATGACCCGACCAAGTTTCTTCGAAGAAACTACCAACATCAAAGCCCCAGCAATCAGGCAGTCTCGCACAGACACTGCGGGAAAAAACTATCATAGTGTTACATTATGTAACACTATTGTATCACATTATCTATCCTATTAGTGCAGCTCAGGGCCGAGGCAGGGGCCGTCTGATGTGATAATTGCCAAAAATATTTTTTTTAAAATGCTAACGTTAATTTTTAGGCCAAAAAAAGACCATCTGTTTCTGGTTACATGCCATTTTAAAATAGGGTCGGTAGGTCAAGACAAAAACATTTATATATCTTTCAGTAAATTTTAAGATGCAGATTTAAATAGCGCTGCCAAAAGTATACGCCTACTAAATAGTGTGCCTCACAGCTCACTCAACAAAACGTAAGTCTTGCCAATGACATCGTTCCGGGGTGTGATCACGTGTGCTGCATGCGTGTGCGCGTGATGCACATGTACATTCATGGGGAAGCCCCAGGCTGAGCAATGGACGCGGTAAAAACTAATTTCTTATTGGCTTAGATCGCGGGCAGTTTATTCATGGGTCTGTTTTGCGGCTGTAACCAATAACTGTTTCGGTGACTGACCAGAGATTAACCAACGGCCAAGTTAACCGAAACAGTTATTGGTTACGACTACGAAATCGCACCCCAGGATCGAGTAAAAAATTTGCGTGATCGGCTACATTCATGGGAAAGCCCCAGGCTGAGCAATGGATGCGGTAAGGACCAATTCCTCAATGGCTAAGATCGCGCACGGGCAGTTTATTCGCGGTCAAATAAAATGTGCGTGATTGGCTAAAAACTTTAGCCGCCAGAAGAGGACAACGAATCTTATTGGCAGTTGGAGCTAGGGTTGTTTTGATAATGGCACCAACTGACAAACTGCTATTCATAGATCAATCAAAAAAACATTACTGCTGCAATCCTCTGTGATGTGAGTTTGGTTTTGGTAGGCCAGCTGCAGGATTCTCCCCATGTTGTAGCCATTATATTCTTGTCTACAAGGCGCATGTGCTGCACTTTGTGAGAGTATTCTGTGGCTGTTGACGCCGGATTGTGTTGGTTTTTGTTGACGTCACAAATTTATCGCGATATCATCAAATATTGCGATATATTTTTGATGATATATCGTGGATGTAAAAAAAGCAGTATCGCCCAAGATTAGGTAATATGTCTTGTTGTTGTTGTTGTTGTTGTTGTTGTTGTTATACAGAAGACATTTGCATTGATGTTACATAAGTGCCATCTTCTTGAGCCATGTAATTAAGTGGGTTTTTGTGGGTTTTGGTTGGTTTCTTTCTTTCTAATCTACAGTTCCAGGGATGTCGGGCGGGTCAGCCTATAGCCCCGATAGCCAACCCATGGGGGGGTTTGTGATGGATACACAACAGATGCATCTCCGCCCACCACCTCCTGGTGATTACTCCGATCATCATCTGTATTGAGACAAAAGGTTAATTAAGATGTAATTATATTCTTCTTCTTCTTATTCTCTTTACATGTGGCATTGCTGGGCGTTGAGTTGTTGATTGTTTGGGAGTACTGTGTTTAATCTTAGGAATGCAATATCTGGGAAACTGAGTGCCTTGCAGTCCATGCTCTATGGATTTATCTTCCTTCCTTCATATGAATCTTGTTTTTTATATTTTTTATAAAGACCTCGGATCAAAATACCTCTTTAATTTTATTCTTATTTGTTCTCAATTACACTCCATTAGTATGCCCTTAATTCTACTCTTCATAATCACTGGAGGTGAGCCCATGGGATTAAGACAGCATTATATTTGATAGGATGCTCAAATACTCGAGTCATTAAAATGGACATGATTGATAGTTGGCTGGGCTGATCAAAGACTCATGGTACCATTAAGGGACAAACAATATCTTCTAATATGGCTTTTGATTGATGTCATTTGTAGTCATATTTGCTGTTTTGTGGATGTGCATCTATTGTTGACATATCCTAATGGTATTGAATCTTTAATGTTAATAAAAAAGAAAATGTTTACACATTAAAAGTTGCTCATTTTCCTTGGCAATTTCAACATATTTTACCCAGGAGGCATTCTGGTCAAACACAGTGCTCATTAGTAAAAAATAGTTACTGTTGATGAAAACAATCCACTGCTGGGGAAATCAAGACAATAAAGCCCAATTAGTGTATCAAGCTCATTTAGTGTTTCTGCTTTCAAGAAATTCAGGCAAGCCATTAAAAAAATACCCACAAGTTATTTTTCATGTTAATAGCTGATACTGTAGAATAAATTTGATTGAATAACTGATGGCTTAAGCTTGACATATTCAAGTTGTTGCTAAATGAATATACATGTACACGCATTTATTTATTTGATACCACACTCATTGGCACTGTGGCATTTACTTATTTGATACCACACTCATTGGCATTATCACATTTACTTATTGGATATCACACTCATTGGCATTGTGAAGTTTCTGAAAGTTTAATGTACAATACTTTGACCAATGATGTGTATGTTACTTTATTATACACACCTGTCCAGTGAACTTCAAATTATGCGCAACATGTGCCCTGTGCTTTGTACAACCATGCACCTTCTTGAGGGTACAAAGTGATCTGGATCCATTTTGGTGCTTCTCATTTTCCCCCAAAAATGTCTCAACTTGGTGTGAGAAAAGTTCCTTTGCAAAGGAATTGAAATAAAACATGTCTTGGTTTCCAATCAGTGGGTGGAACTGCTTATGTTTCTTGTAGATCAGTGGTTCTATAGTTTAATTGTGGTTGTTGGTGTAGTGTTGTCGTTGTTCTTGTTTTCTTTTAATAGTGTTAAGTTTTGTTTCAATATGTTTCAATGGTGCACAATCAGAGTAATGTCAGTATTAGTTTCATGCAATGCTTCCATTAGTGGAGTAGTTATAAAGCACTGTGTACTCAGTACTTTATTAGCTTTATGGATTGGTATAAAACCTGTGTCATATAGAAATCTTGATGTGGTGAGCTGAAGATCACTACACATTAAGACCGGAGTTGTGGATCTGTGGTAGGGAGATGAGTTTGTATCTTTCCAAGTGCATGCAGGTCAGGAAACAAGTACCTAAGACAATTGATGGTTTTTCCCTTTCATGGGAACCCAAAATTCCCATACTGTTTTTTCTTTTTACTTTTTCCACATTACAATTTGTTCTCCAGCAAGCAAAGCAAATTCTCCTCATGAGCATTTTCCTTGAAACTGGGGTAAGATTCTACACAGGAATACTGCTGTTGATTTGATCATGCGATACTCAAATTCCTTACAAATTGCTACATAAATTTTTAGATGGCATGAAATTACATCCAAATTTGGTTATTTTTTTGTAATGGCAGTTGCAGAGAGTTGTGTGTTACTCTATGCACTTGAAACTAATTGGTGTACCCAATGTGACTTAAATAGATTGCTTTTATTATGATGATATGTCAAACATTGTACCATTGTTGGAAATACTATGGGGTAGTTTCAGGGGGTTTCCCCTTCTCAACTACATAGACTTGTGTCATTCCTTTGATATGGAATTTCAATTCTCTGTTTACAATTTGAGGACAGTTTTACTCTATCAAGATCCAAAGCCTAAATACATTTGAGTATATTTATATCCAATAGAATAAAAAGAAAACTTAGAATTGTAAATCTAGGCAAAACGTTGACTTCACTTACAAATCAAAACAATATTAAAACCTCCTTTTTTTAGTACAGAATATCCAAGGTCTGTAGGATTGTGAAAATGGTCAAATTTCAAACCATAAATATGAACAAAATACAAGTTAGGATACATAGGCTAAACAAAACCAAACAAATTCAAAGCCAAAAAATAAGCTGCGACAAAATAAAGTCCTCAAATTCTCTGTTCATTCAAGGCTCATTCAAACTGAATACTGTGAAACTAATTCTTGTGCTTAACCCTAAATTTGATCTTGGGATGTGACAAATATTAACATGCTGAACACGCTCATGGAAACTAAATTAACCAGCCCCTGTCACAGCTGATACAATCAGTGCAGCTTTGTAAATTAAGCTATTTACACTTGGCACATTAATGGTTAATCCTTTATTCATCAAGTCCTATTTGGAAGCACTATTCCAAAAAGAGACAACACTTAGCAAAGGGTGTTAGCATTCTGATAAACCTGGAGTGAAAAACCTGACTATGTTAGGGCTGAGTCAAGTTTCACTCAGTCTCTTTTAGTTTTTCCCTGCTAGTTGAACTAAAACTCATCAAGAATTTAAAAAAAGTAGAACAGTGTCTTGTATTTGTTTTCAAAGTTTAAATGAAAAGCGATACTCAACTTTGACTGTTTGTAATAGGATTGTTCTTGGCCGATGTTGATCCATAAATATACATAAATATACATCAACCAACAGCCAGTGAGCACCCACACGGAATGAGAAAATTGGAACTTAATTATGTAGAAATGTTTAATAGAAACTGATGTGTTTACCATGAGTCAATGCTAGAAAAAGGAAAACAAACTAACAGATACAGATTACAAAATATGATGATAAACTGTAAATATTATAAGGTAAAAAGTATAAACAAATATGCATCGAATACACATATTCAAAATCTAAACAACACATTAACAAAGACATGCAAAACAAAGTAGTGGTTATTTCCTAGACAGACAGAATGGTGGATATACTAAAGTTATTTGTAAATATTGAAAAGAGCTTTCAGAAATGATATTCTTATTTGAACATTTCGAGTCAAATTTGCTATTAATATTAACTAGCTCTTCCTTTCCCCCTATACTCAACCACCTGAGTTTTAGGAAAACAAGAGTTTACAGTCATACTCTGCTGAGGGTCATGTAACTCTGATGATATTTATACAAGGCACAGAGATGTTTTTCCTGTACGCTGCCTTTAATAAACATGAGAGAATGAGAGTCCATGATTGATAGGTGATCAATAGATAGCCTTAAGGAACTTAGGATCAGCTCATTATTACAAAAATCCTGTCTCTTTTTTCCTGAACTGTCTCATCAGGCAGAAACCTTGCCAAATTCTGCGTTGTAGTTGTAAGAACATGTGATTTGTTGGGATGAACAATTGCTTAGTCTGAAATATAAAATAAACCTTTGCCAAATTCTGCTTTGTAATACCTGGAACAAGATTTATTTGTTTTATTTTTTAGGGAGATGAACAATTCCTCATTCAGGAAAATTAAATAAACCTTGCTGAGTTTCTTTATTTAATTGTCAAAAGATTGATTATATTGATTATGAATTCTACACTGCAATTGTAAGGACAATATTTGTTCTCCCTTTCCCCTTTAATATGTTACAAGAAACCTAACCCCCATTTGTCTTTCTTTGTTTAGAGCAAACATGTTCTTGTTGTGGTTGTTGGAACATCAGATTATATGATGAGATGTAGTCAATTTAGGACAATAGAATCAGCCGTTGCTTACTGCTTACCAACCATGAAAGGACCTAGGGTATAGATGCAAACAAGTAGTTAATGGTCTGACATTTTGACCCTAGCAAAGTAAATTTCTTGTGCTTATACAGTGGTTTATTTCTCTTGTAAAAGCGCTGTATTGGTACATTTTAATGCTGTTATTTTATTGTTCTCTGTTTAATCTTTACTAGTATCCAGAAATCTTGCAAAACAATAAAGTTAGGGAAGTGGAAGATTATTTTGGATAGACACAGTTTTAAAAAAAGGCAGGTGTGTTGTAATTTTTCTCAAGTGTTTACCTCAAGATATGCATTATTGGATTTTCAAGTGAAAATTCACTACAATACACATGACAACCAACCTGTAAAAATCATGTGGATTAAGTCATTACATTTTCAAGACTTAATATGTTTAAATGGAATTTTGTACATATTTATACACATGCTTAGTTTGATTTGGTACTCGTAGATTAAGAAACAAGAAACAATAAACAAGTATTTGGGGGAACCTTAACTTACACATTGGATTATTTCAGACAGAAACATCAGGACATTTGGCACTGGTTTCAATTTTATAACAAATTAAGTTAAAAAATTGTAAATGTATTTTTCAGATCATTGCCATTCCTTTAAAATGGAAAATACCCTTAAAGAATTGGTAGAAAAAACACCATCTGACTTTGATTATTTGGTCCAAGTCTGACAAACCAAACCTCTCAAAACTACAGTGTCAAAAGTGCAAACATTTGAGTAGTTTCTACACAAGGAATGCACACAGATCTTATCCTGAGTATTCACACCAGGATATATTGGCGCAACTTTCCCTCCAAATAGGCCATGCGTGGCTTTCCCATGTCCCTCATTACTACATGCTTCAATTATTCACTAGCATGATGGAATAAATCCCTGCTGTGCATTAAAGTGCCATATTAGGAGGAATTTCCATTTTCCTTTTTTGAAGTTGGTGTTCTCATGCTGTTAAGATCATTTAGCTCTCTCAGGCACCAGACTTTGCATTAGGAGTTTACTTAATTGAATAGCAGTTAACAAGGGGCTATCTTTGTTTGTGTTTTTCCAGCCTTGTTTTAATTGTATAAATTCATATAGAAAGTAAACAAAATGGTTGGTCAGTGATAAACATCCCCAACTTGAGATTTATGGGAACTGGATGATGGATACCAAAAACTATCCATTCATTTTAGTTTAGGGGCCATTCAGAATAGTCAATGTTAAAAAAAATAAAATCGATTTTTAAATACTGAATGGCTTCATAATATAATCTATACACTGAAGAACAAAGTAATGCCTCAAATGAACCAAATATTTTTAGACCAAAATCCCCAATATCAGTAGTTTTCAATGTTTTTTCAGGCATAAACAAAAAACTTTGTAGTTTAATCAGGAATTGAATTGACAATCTTGGCCAGCTGGGTACTTTTTCTTTTTCTTTTTCGTTTGTTAATTTATATACTTTTTTCTATAACGAAAAGTGAATTTCGATTTTCAGTTATTTGTTGTGACCCGCCCACACACAATTTCGAAGAAAGAAAGAAAGAATTTTTTTTTTTTTTTCAACACTGACTATTCTGAATGGCCCCTTATGTTCAGTTTGAAGAAGCTGAAGCATAATATATCCAACCCTCACATACACAAAACCCATAAAACATGTATTATTTTTAGTTAATCTTTTCAAAATAGCCTCTAGGCCCTATAGAACAAGCTGCAAAAGCAGCTGTGATAAAAAAAAATAATAATAAAGTATTGCTTTTATGCTACCTTGGATAAAATATGAAACATCACAATTTTCATAAAAAAGACAACATTTTAGGTGTGAAAATATTTTTATGACTAATTATACCATTATCCATCTATTCTGATCAGGCTGAGCTTTAAATCTAGAAAGGGGAAGAAGTGATTTTCCCAAGTTTTCCTGATATTACCAAGACTGTAAGAGGTCTTTAAGAGCCCAACACAGTCGCTTATCAATCAAGTCCAGGGTGATCACAAACTCTGAGATCTACTCTTGCTAGCGTGTAATTAATTTAGCATCTTACAGACAGTATCAAATCACAGAAACCACAGAGAATCCTTCGCTAGGAAAAAAAAAGGTCACACACTAAAAATTGTCAGAGTAAAAAAGAAATCTATCTTGGTAAGGTAGATCTGAGAAATTCTCAAATCCAGCGGGAAATTTGTCCTGTCAAGTCCTCAGGATTTTCTTGATGCCAACAATAAAACTATGGAGATTTAAATTTGTTGTATTTTACAAGGAGCTTTATTTCACTGAGCCTTCATTCCTGTGGCTTTTCATTAATATTTAAAGGCACTATCTAATTCAATTTCAAATTCAATTTCTCTCCAAATCACTACGGGCTTTCTGCACTAATATCCAAATCCCAGTTGTGGCTGGCTACTAGTCACTTTAAGAAGATCTGAGCGTGTAGTCTGTAGTGCATGAACAGCCAGCGCTGTACTGTCGCTGCATTAAACATGTGCCTCCCACTTATTTGGGGTCCATTTTATAATCAGAGCAAAACTACTAAAAAAGATCTTTCTCCAATTAAACAAGTTTTGAAGGATTTAGCATTTTCGCTGAGAATATTGCCATAAATAGTCAATTGGTGGGTAGTGTAGCAGTCAAAAGAATTATACATACAATAGCATTTAATTTATACTAAATATCATTTTAGTATTGTACTGTTTCTCCTAAATAAGTGAGTGGTTTGTTTGGATGGATTTCTTAAAGCTCAAGAGTAGATAATTGCATACAGAAAGAAAGACTCTGCTTGGGTTGAAACAGAAGGTCATTGCCAATTTCCCTTTTCGTTTATATTCATTGTCATTTTGGTTGGTATTAGTTTGTAACAACAAGTTGTTTTCTTTTCAAAATATTGTGTGACACATCTATAATTGGGACCAGTCCCAAGCAGTGTAAGTTGTTTGACTGTTACGAGAACCAGCTAACTTTTAAGCAAGATCTTGTTCTGAATACTCAGCAAACTGTTTTACTTGGCAACTTGGTGAAATGTTCCCCAGTTGCTCACAAATAGAATAGATTTCAGGCGTCCCTTTTAGAGAGACTGTTTTATCACAACCATATCCTTTACCCTGAAGCCTGACTGAAACAATTAAAAAGATCTGGTGAAGAGAAACCAAGAAGCTCTACGAATGAATGAAGGGAAGAACCATGTTATGCAGACTCATTGTAACTAGTCATATTATCCCTATGGCAAGATCAACCAGGAACCAGTAATTGGCCTTCTAAATGCAAGCTTGTAGTATGGAGGCAAATCTATCCTATTCAATACTTAAAGGGATAGGCCCACATTCATATCATTTGGACTTATTCTTTGTTCTTTTTTCAAATCTTCTGGACATTGTGTTAATTTCTGTTGTATTTTAAGGCAGATTATAGGATTGGTACAAAAATTAATTAGTTCCAAATCTGATTAATTAGGTAATATTAGTGTGAGAAGCTGGTCTTCACTGCCTGTTAATGACCGGCTGGTGGTTGGCCAATGGCAAGGTTAATTAACAGTGGCCAGCCTTCAACCAAGTTCATTACCACAAAGTGGAAACACTCTCCTCTCACTGTAATTGCCATTAATAAATACAATTATCGGAAAACCAGTAAAAAACATCAGAATTTGTTTTTGCTATGCTGATTTTGTTTTATAGAGTTGTTCTGTTCATATTCAAGGGCCATTTAGGCTGATAAATTTTAGCATGGGACCTAATCTCTTGTACATATTTTAACTATTTATGCCTACTTTCAAGAACCAGACTAAGAGCTTTGAAAATTAACAGCCTGCTGTAGCCAAGCGGTCCAGTTCACGTCCCAAGCTCTGGTGCTGTCAGCAGCAGAGTGTGGGTTCGAATCCCAGTCATGACAAATGTGCCCTTGAGCAAGGCACTTAACCATAATTGCTCTGTAAAAAGTTGGGAAGGTAGTGCATTCTGCTCTACCAGCCAGGCTCCTAGTGGATGATACCCATGCCTACATCCTTACAGACTGTGAATGGGGTAGCCCTCACCTTGAAGTGGCCATCCATGGCCTTGTGATGTTAGGCGATCTCTCATAAAAATAAAAAAAGCTACCTTAAATTGATACATTGTCTGCGCATTCACACATATGCATGGTATGTGTGTGGATGCCCACAATCTCTCCTTGCAACAACAACAATAACACCCCACAAAAACAAAACGCACAAAGAAAACAGTTGATGTGATAGTTCCCGCATAACAAGCACAGTGCACACAGGACTTAAACACAATGATATGCTTGTTTAAGGACCATTTATTTGCTAGTTACAGAGCCAGTCTGTATATCACATGTTAATACACCCCCATGTGACCAGTCTTCGACCAATCATCAGAGTGCACAAACTCTCTGAGGTCTTTATTAATGGTGGTTGTAGCTAAGGCTTCGTGGATGTTTTCTTTTGTAGCCCATCACCGAGCGTTGATGTTGATTCTTGATTTATGTAGAACTGAAATTGTTGGATTGTAATCTTGCTCCAAGGCTTAGTTGTTGTTTAGTTTGCTTTTAGTTCTGTGTACAGCCATTTTTATCGGTGTTTTTACTTCGGACTTGATTTGTGTAGGTTTTTTTCCACTGTCGATATTGACTTCTTATAATTTGGATATTTCTGTTGAAGTTTGATTTTGAATCATTTATCTCTTGTGTATTTTTGCTTATATTCTGAGGGTTGGGAAATCGCCTTGCAAGCAATGGAAGATACTTTTTGTCTGGTTCCACATTGTTTACTTTTTGTTCTTTCACCAACTTTCAACCATCAATAAAAAATCATACCGAATAAAATGATTTTAGAGCCGAGAAATCTTTCATGAGCAATTTATTAATCAACAAAAGGGTGTCTTAGTTCCACAATAATCAGAGACAAAATTGCCAAGTTAATTTGCAGGTTGCATGTATTTGATGTTGGAAGTTGAACATAGAAACGGGACTAGTTTGGTGAGCTTGCTATTAAACTAGGTCATGGGCATTCATAGTTGATTGTCCTGACTATCATTACTAAAGGTTGAGTACAAGAGACATGAGCAGGTATTGAACTCCAAGTTCATTGTAGTTTTATCAACTCTGTACGTGATTCTTGGCGGGAATTGCTCTAAACTCAACCAGATTGGATCCACTTTTTTGTCAACGTCTTCTTCCCTCAAAGTTGGTCATCAGTAACCATCTGTCAGAGACTTTTTGCTAACCATGTCCAGCTCCTCCTGGCTGACTCACTCAATGATATTGTGGAAATTTACCCCCATCAGTAACAGCTGTGTTTAACCAGCTCAAATTGTTTCCAATTTTGCCCTTGCTGGGAACTCCTATGTATTTTACAATGGCATGGGAACCCTGAGTTGACCTGGAAATCCAGCCAGGACTGCCCAGTAGCATGTGGGACCAATCACCCCCAGACAAAGAGATACAAATGCACAAATTAACATAGAATGGCATGCCTGAATTGAATTAATCATTCAGATTTTGCTGTCTTTGCCATTGGAATGGAGTTTTTCTCTGATTATTAGTGTAGGAATTTTGTGTTAATTTGTTTTGGTGTGTCTTCATAGGGGGTCAGATTTGCGAGATTTCTTTTTATTGTTTCTATTGCTTTGATGATTCTCTATTTGAAATAGGATGATGCGTGATTAATATTGATGAAATAATAACTTTCCAGATCGCTTTACTTATTATCATCTTGTTATTGTTAACGTGACAATTTTTCTGAGGTTTACTGCCCCTGAAATATTCATTTGGACTAGAACAATTAAATTAGCATAATAATCAATACAAGCGTGCACAACATGCCTTGTCAAAATATCAAAAGTTTTCTTGGAAAATTGCCTCAACAAGGTTTTTTCCTTGCAAAGTTTACATATTTGTTTCTACTACAAGGTCAAAAACCTCCCTTTTGAGTAGACTTGCCCTGCTCCAACTGGACAAGTTTCAGATACATCTATTCATTCTTGGGTAGAAGGTGTAAAATAGGCCTCACCAATTATTTGTCTTCATCTGATGCTTTTTGTCAAAAAAAAAGAGAAGGTTTTGCAAAGCTTTGAAGTTGTTTTTTTTGCAGTAATGGGTAAAATGAATCTACTGAAGCATCTGTGTTACCAGACTTTCTTTCTTATGATGTTGTCAACTCTTTAACAATACAGGAACTAAATCATCCAGTTTCTACCCCTATACTAGAAAGTAATGAAGATTGGCAGCGTAATATATTGGAAATTCCAAGTACACAGTTATTTTAAGCGGCGTGTAATTTTTTCCGGGGTAATTGCACCATGAAGAAAAAGAGAAAAAATAAATCCCGGTCCGATCTGTCTTTTGGTTTTGCTTTGATTAAATTATGACATCAAAGTCAATCCAGCTAGAAAAATAGCAGCATTCAGATGAAACACAACGTCAAAACACTGACATGGAAGTGTGCCGATATATATTAAAAGTAAACAGACTTGTTTAGGTTTAATGAAAGTTGGGACGTCATTGCTGT
Organism: Pisaster ochraceus; assembly: GCA_010994315.2. Classification (NCBI taxonomy): domain Eukaryota; kingdom Metazoa; phylum Echinodermata; class Asteroidea; order Forcipulatida; family Asteriidae; genus Pisaster; species Pisaster ochraceus. The sequence continues at coordinate 359,560 of CM021526.1, read as the reverse complement.
CAGATGGATTCTCGTCAGGCAGGCTAAGGCCACGTGAATTAGGCTATCTGATAAAGGTGGTCAATATGAAACTGTGTCATAATTGTTATTCTGGTTTGTAGGCATCACTTCATCACTACTGTTACTAAAAATTATAAAAAAAATCCTGGTGATAGCAACAGTTGAATGAAAGATGCTTATGTGTAATGATATCACTATCAGCATCGCAGACTGATTGACTTCAGTGAGTAATAGTAAAGCACTGAGTGTCTGAGTTAACGGTATTGCAGAGTGGATGGT
>CM021526.1:329768-358281 GCA_010994315.2 Pisaster ochraceus | reverse complement strand
AAAAAAAGGGTACTTGATTATTTGATGCCTCGCCACACACACGCATTGTCAATTAGAAAGCATCCGATTGAAAAGAAATAGATATTTATTGCGTGTTTACTTTAGATTGAAGTGACTCTGATGAAATCCCACAACATGATCTAGTCACCTTCCTGTCATTTACCCCCAACATTAAACTCAGGACACAAATACTTAGCCACCCCCCCCCCCATGAAGATGTGGATGTGTACCCATACCGTGGGATAGACTACAATCTAGTACAGGTGAACTTGTTATACCCTGCTCACGTAAAGCCAAGCAGGTTGATAATCCCATGGATTACCGTTACCTATTAAGAGACCCCCTTTACCCTAGCCTGCAGGGGAAATGGCCTAATCAATTTGTTGTGTGCTCTCTGGACCAGCGCCACGTTAGCGATGGGGATACATTTGCAAATAGCTTTTACTCTGCGACCTGTTTAAGTAGCCCTTTCTCAATAGCCTTTTGGGAAGGGGGGGGATTGATCTCTGTCTGTGGTTGAGATCTATGGCAGGCAAATCTTTCCCATTTAAAGAAAATGTAGTTTTTCAAACACAAATGTTTCTTAAGAGTTGCAGTTAAAAATATAGGTGAGATTTTGGGTAATAAGGTTGGATGTTTATGTCTACAATACTTTGGTCATTATACTCGTAGATGTTATCTCTGCAAATGTTTCTGATTTGATTATTGTTTACAATTAAAAACAAACCTACAAAGTAGCAGTTATAATTGTTGATGGAATTTGGATGAGAAGTTTTGAATGTTAAGGTTTTCTGATGAAAGTGGAATGCTTAGGAAAGAAGTTTTGAATGTTAAGGTTTTCTGATGAAAGTGGAATGCTTAGGAAAGAAGTTTTGAATGTTAAGGTTTTCTGATGAAAGTGGAATGCTTGTGAATGATTGATAGCATTGGAGGTATTTAAAGACATGTTCTAGTAAAAGGAACTACTAAAAGTCAACCAGGCGGTGATGGCCAAAGGGTGGGGGGGGGGAAGGCCAAGTAAAACGTTAATGAATAATACCCAGCGCTGTTTAAAAGCTGCACTGTCAGCACTTGATAGAGTTCTCTTTCCATTACCCCCGGCATTCTGTAATGAAGCCCAAGTCCATATCCGGGCTTAATCATCCTTTAATGTAGTCAGGTCTCATATCAAGACCCATCTCTTTTTCTTCTGCTCTCTCTGATTCCTTGCTAATCTGTCAGTGACTCTAGGACAGGTTGGTAAGAAGGGGGAGGGAATATTGGAAGTGAGGGCTAATAGGGGTACGTGGTTAAGGCTGGATGGGGTACGTGGTTAAGGCTGGAAAGGGTACGTGGTTAAGGCTGGATGGGGTACGTGGTTAAGGCTGGATGGGGTACGTGGTAAGGCTGGATGGGGTACGGCTTGTGGGTAGTGCAATATTGTACTACAGTAATTCTCCATAAGGTTTTAGTATTATTTTATTATTTAGTATTATTAGATGGAAATTTCAGAAGTTTAGTCGATGGGTGTTGTTATTGTTAAAGTTTAAGCAGATTTCCTCTAGCCATGGGGAATTATGCAGTTTCTCACATTACATTGACCCTAGGTTGTTTCAGAAATCTAGTATTCTCAATGGTTGATAATATGACCAGAGAAGGCTCACATCTGTTTAATGGACTAGCAATAATCATTGAGTTAGTTCCTTTTCATACCTGTGTTTTATGAACTAACACAAACCATTCAATTAATTCCTTTTTACTTTGTGGTTAATGAAACATATAGACCACACCAAGTCTTGAGTTTTTTCAAACATTTGTGTGAGTCTTGGGTTTCCATGTACATCGCTATGATGCTTGCCGGCCACCCTCACTCCATGATGTCCCATCATGCATCAGGGTACATTGGGTCACATGACGGTGGAACGTGCCCATAGAGTCTCTTAAACCACAATAATTGGATTAGTTAAGCAATTAATTTTGTATCAATGTAACATATAGGGAAAACAGTATTGTTTCTCTTTGATTTTTCTGTTTCTTGTATCACATGTTCAAACATAAAGCAGCTGATATTTAAAGTGGTTAAACTTTTCAGAAAGTGTTTGAAGACTGTTGAGTTCCTACTGCAGATAGTCAATTCCATATTTGTGTTTGCATATGCAGCAAGAATTTTATGAAAACAACACTAGTTTGGTTGGTCCAGTGGTTGTTATGGGCTGCAAGATGAGGACTCAGGGAGATTTCTAAGAAAGTTGAGCCCTGTAGCTGCGTATTTGTAGAATGTGCAGGTTTATAATATTGTACACTATACATGCGTGGATACAAGAAAAACATCCACCATACCACTTGACTGCATTAACTGAAATCCTTGTACTTGTACCAGCATCAGTGTCTGTTGTCTGAAGCCCTGTCTTCATTAGTCATAAAGAATACTATATCTCATTACACAAGTAAAAGGACCAGAGAACTCTTCAGCCTCAATTCTATTACAATTATATGAATTGGGAAATGAAAAAACAAGATAGTGGAACCATGAAGAATGTTAACATACTTTTATCTGAAACTGCACAGGATTGTGCGAGTTGGTCAGAATAATGAATGTCATGATGAAGACATCCTGTTGTAATTTATGCATGCTGCATGACAGTACAGCTTTTATATAGAAGTGATGAGTCTTACCAAAGTTCCTTACAAATAGCTGTGATTTCCTTTTTGTTACATGCAACTTTTTTTTCACAGGAACTTGTAATCTTGGTTAATTTTCATTAGAGCTGCTTAACTTGTAGCAGAAACATTAATTTGTCACTTATGTATGTATGTGTATTTTGGGGGTTAGTATTGAGGAATGATTAGGTGCATGGGTATTTTGGGGGTTAGTAAGGAATGATTAGGTGCATGGGTACTTTATGTTACCAAGCATTATTTGCTTACGGAGCTGGCGCAGACTCTTGGTGTAAGCAGAGAATGGTTAAGAGTGCAAGTAAGCAGTAAACATCACCTTGGAATTTGTTGCTCAGGCATACAGGGTATGTGTGGGGCTAGCAAGGGATGGTTAACTTAAGCACAAAATGCTGCAGTACGCAACATCATTTGAAGCTTGGTCCTTTTACATGTAGAGATCCTAAATTCATTAATGCAGTTTTCTTACTCGCTTTTTCTTTCTCTTTCTTAACAGTTATATTTTGACTGGAGTGGGATTTACAGTGTAAAAAGTTGTTAAACTTACTCATTGATTGTATTTGTGTGTTTTTTCCTATCTTCGTTATGTAGGAGGTCAAGGCATGATGGGTAATGACATGATGAGCCAATCGGCAGCAGTCTCTGGTATGGGCATGCCTCCCGTATCGGGTGGCTCTTCTTACTCACACTCCACCCAGCTCCACCCTTCAATGCACTCCCAAGCCATGATGCTCGCCGGCCACCCTCACTCTATGATGATGTCCCATCATGCATCAGGGCATGTTGGGTCACACAGTGGTGGGGTTGGCCAATCATCACCTAGTCTCCTAAACCACAATGACTCGGTCACAGCATAATCAACAACAACAACAACAACAACAACAACAACAACAACAACAATAAAAAAATAAAAACAACAAAACAATAACAACAACAACACCAACACAACAAAAAATAACAACAACAAAACAAAACAACAACAAAACAACAACAACAGCAACAACAAACAACAACAACAGCAACAACAACAATGTAAAAGAAGAACCAAGAAGGTTAACCAAGAATGTTGAAATGTCCATGATATGGCCACTGTAGATGAGTTACACTGTCAACACCATTTGTAAATATCTGTCTGACATCTACTTGTATTGAACTTAACTTGTGATATATCATGGTACTTGCTCTAACACTTTTTGCAACTTGGAAATCCTGTTGGTAAGTGTCAAGTAATTACACCTTTATCAATGCCCACTTTACACAATTTTGCTGAAATGATTTTAGGATTGTCTTAGGAAACACATTAGGCTCGTTGTTCTTCTACAATTTGTGTACTCTGAAATTCTGGCCTTATACGTGAACATGTTTTTGCAGATACTCATGGATGTATTTCAAATATCAACTTTTGTCATAACCAGGCCTGTTGTCCCTGGGTCAGGATTTTTTATTTTTGTAGGTTGCCCTTGCACTCATAGTTCCTCCATAAACTGACTACAAGAAAGATGGATGTAGTTCATTTTATGTTCAAGCCTCCAGTGGTCAATTTACATTGATATAAAGAAACTGGTGAAAAACTAGATGCTTTCTGTTCCAAGAGAAGACATCTACCTGTTTTTTCAGGATTTGAATTTTTTTGAAAAAGTGACCAGCTGCATAATGCAATTAGTTAGGAAACAAATAATGTAAATTTTGGAGCCAGAAATAACTCAATACTGAGAGTGGGGCCAATGTATAAGAAGTACTTACTTACCAACAGGATAAAGTTTGGATAAAAACCCTGCCATTATGCCCATGCCAACTCTTATAACTTCTACTGCACTCTCTCTGAATTTATATAATAATGGACTTGGGGGAATGCCACATGCTTAATGCCAAAATAGCTGTTGTTATTTTATTAAATTTTGTTTTTTTACTCTGTTTAGAAAATGAATGTTCACAAGGACTAATATTCTTGCCAAACTTCATTTTCAAAATGTTGTTTCATCGTGTAAACCATACGCATCATATTTCTTAACAACACAAATTTATGAGGTATACACGAATCAAATATTTGGAACAAATTACTTGATGGTAAGAAATCGTGTACTTTTGCTGTTTCAGGAATCAGTTAACATGCAAAGCTAGAAAAAAAAATTAAAAGAAAAGAAGAGTTTTAGTTTGTGCTGCAATTTTGGGGATCCATAATGCAGTGCACTAAAATTGCTGTGGAGAAGTCATTGTTTCAAAGAAGAATGTCCATAATTGAAATAAACACTGAGGAACTAAATTAAAGTACTGTCATATACTTAAGATTGCCACCTTCACTGACATACAAGTAACTCATTGAATTTGATCTTGCAAATTAAACAGATGCGACTTATTTGACTAGCACAAACTGTTTACATGGCAAATGATTGAAACTACAATTTTGATGCACAGTGAAGGCAAGTGTCTTCTCTCACACAAACTCTTGGTGGCGCACTTCGTTGTGAATGGCTTCAAAACATTGTTGGGTATTTATCTGTAAAAACCAGGATCTATTATGTACAGAAACATGCGTTACTTATTTCATTGCACTGTATTCAGTTAAAAGTCGTAATTCAACCACCACTTTGTATTCTAAGCACATTTCTTGACATTTGGGTCTATACTCCCTCTATAGATAGCATAATGGTCTAACCCCTAATAAGCAAGACCACATGTTAATATGTCTAGGTTCAATATTACAGTGCAAAGCATTGTGGTAACATTAACCAACGTGTGGCTGGAACCATTATGGCAAATCACACCATTTGTGTAGAGATCTATTTATGTTTTTAACCCCTTTTGGAGTATTTTTAATTACTCTACATTTCATGTATCACATCTGAACTACAGACATCTCGGTCATTAGGTTTGCCCTTTTATGTTTTACTTAACAATTGTCCTCACTTCTTGCTGACAAGAAAGTTCAGCAAAGGCATTCTTTTCTAAAAAATAAAATGCTTGTGCCAACTGCAAATACGTGCCAAGAGAATCCCTGGTTTTTACATTCTGAACTCACATACGGTGCCAACAAATACAAATTAAAAGTCTCCCATATAGTCAGTTGATAATTAACAAACAATGCCCTAAACATGTTCTTTATTTGATTCCATGGGGTAGCTCTTACAGCCTTACATTGATCCTAGAGATGTTTTTTGTCAACAAAAGATGTTAGTTTTGACATGGACATTTATCTAGGGGTAGTTTTGTAAAATGCTCATTTTCTCAACATTTCTGGGTGAGAACACGTCAAGCTAAAATTCTTGTAAATAAATAGTTTTTTTAATACTGTTATCAACCTGGAGTGCTCGCTAGGTTTAATCAATTGAGACAAAGATTCTGTGTGTCCACTGGAAGTGGTTTATCGGTGCAACTTTTTTTTTTTTAATGGATCTTTTGTATTTGTTTTCTTAGTTCCCACAAAATCTGGACGAAGTAGGAAACACCTTTGAGTTTTGGATATTTAAGAATTCTTCTGTTTGTTAAGTTTCTATGATGCAAATGCTGTTATTGTCTTGGATTACAGGAGATTGGGTCCTCAAATGTTGAGGAGAGTAAATCAATGTTTGGTTCGTAAACAGAAAATTTGTTCTTTTTCTGGATTTTGAGGGAACAAGTAAAAATATATCTTGAATTTAAGTCTAAATTGTAGAGTTAAAATGCTATTGCTCAGTAAAGTGCATAATTAATTCCAACTGGGATGGTATGTATGCTTGCATTTTTTGTAATGTTTTCAGTACATTGCCCACCTATTTATAATTTTTATTTTTATTTATTTTTTATTTTGTCAAAATAAATATCTCAGTTTATAAGTATGTTTTCAAAGTTCAATCTGGATTTGGATGATATTTATATGTTTAACTTCTGCTGTTTTTGCGATATGGAAACGATTAACATAATTTGCTGTCAGTAAATGAAGCAGCTGTGCAAGATTAATATAAAAAACAAACTAATTTCAAGCTTAAGGTAGAGGTTTGTGATGACACCTTGTGTAAATTCTCTGTTATGAGTAAGTATGGTTCAGAATAGAATATGAGTGATTTACTTGATATTATTTCAAACAGTAAATTCTTGTTTGTTATTAGAAGTCAAAAATACAAGTACCCACAAAAAGAGATTTTTCAGACAGTGTAACTGCAAACCTTCATCTCATTAGACTATCACCATGCAGTCCTTCAAGTTGTTTCTTATTTCAAACTTGTCACATTGAAGAGGACACTGGATGTCAATTTGTTACTAGGCTCAGTCATCTTGAAACCCTCTTTCTCACTTTAAATGTATTTTGATGCATATACTACCTAAAAAGCATAAGTAGAGTCAATTTCCAGGGGCAGTTTCTATAAGAAATGTGGAGAGTTTTAGGATTAGTATGAATTACTCTTCCCAAAACCAAATTTAAAGTTACCTCAAAACCTTTTATCTTTATTCCTTAAAATACCGAGTGAAAAAAATCATATAAGAGTTCAGTGATGAAACTTGTGTTATCTTCTGAATGAAGGTTGGTTCGATGTTGTACAGAATTACTCAAGCTCAAAATCAGTTTATTTGAAAGAAATTGGTCAAAAGTTTAAAAAAGGAGTTTGTATATGTCGTGGTTGACACTTATACAAGTAACAGAATAGACATCTGGAATACTATTGCATTTGGGTCCATCTGCCTGTTTGTCTGTGTTTTTGTCATAGAATGCTGAGATCAGTTGTCATCTGTGTCTGTTGTGCACGCCCTCTATGCCAGCTGTGGACATAGAGTATCAATATAGAAATAGAACACAAAGATTGCTGAGCTCAATTGTCATTTGTGTCTGCTGTGCATGCCCTCTATGTCAGCTGTGGACATAGAGTAGCAATACCACGTGACGTGCCTGTATGGCAAAGTTAACCAGATCAACCAATGGGAAATGTTGAATTTGCCATACAGCTAAAATGGCAGCATGCATGAACTGCCTCAAAGCAGGTATGCACTGGCAAGTACACACATGGCATTCTCCAAGTTAAATTCCTATGATTTCATCACACAGACTTTGTAAGTTCCTGAAACTTTGAATTAAAAATAATGTGTGGTCTTTTTCATGTCAACTTCACTGGTGAAGTTTTCTGCATTGGAGAGTGCATTTTCCAACAGGCAGAATGTGGACATTTACATACCAGCATTGCATAACAGAGTATTGCCCTCAATTATTGTTGTCTTTTTTTCAAACAGTGTACTTTAAGTATTGGTGCTTGTAAAACTAAATAGGTTAATTTGAGTGGAGATATATGTAACTTTCTTTGATGAGTGTGGGACTGTGGGAAAAAATGAAAGATTTCATGTTATTCAATGTGTGGATAGAGATACAGCATTTTTAAGTTTCAAGATTATAGTAAGTCTATTTCTGATTTTTAAAATCTATTTTTCCCATTCATTTTAAATGAACTTGTGTAAAATGGAAACAATGTTTTCTTGCCAATCTGTTGGTGATGCATTATGTAACCCACCCATTTATTCTTATGTCTTTGTTTGACATTGGACATTGGACAGCATTATGGTTTTTCTTGAAAATTCATGGAAATTGTCTTCAAGAAATGAAGGTGGTTTCTGTTTAATATATTTATTCACGCAGTGAAGTTACCAGGGAATTAACAAGAAATGCTCATAACAATTGGACTTGTTTACCTTTAAGCCAGGTTTTTGGGGTGCAAATTTACTTGCTCATGTTAGCTCTGTGGCCTTGGAAAGTGATGGGTTTAAGCAGCCCAAAGGAAATGGAAGACTTTAGCAAAGCTGCCAACTCTCCCTGATTCTGCAGAAAGTTCCCTGAAAACAAACAATCTTTCCGTGTTCTGATCAACAAATTTGAAATCTCCCTGATTATGGAAACCTTTTCCCTATTATGTTGAATGTAATTCTAAACATGTCCCAGATTGTTGTACAAAACCTTCTTGATTGCAAGATGCACATTTTGGCAGCTCTGCTTTAGATCGCTAGGTGGAAGTAGACAGACCAAGTAATGTTTTCATTTCTTTTGCATTTCTAAGAACAATAAATTTACCTGGTAAGTCTGCTGCCCCCCAGTGGGCAAGAAGTCTTCCATTTGCACTTGATACATCGATTTGAAGTTGTGTGTAGGTACTCTTCTCACTTGGGCAGAATTGCCCGTTCTCATTTAGGTAGTATGTTATGAGCAAGATTGACTGGACACCAGATGTTTATACTTTATGCTGTAATGTTATACAGAGTGATATTGATTATTATTTTGTACTTTTTGCTTATCAGTTTTTGCTTTCCCACCTGTGTTAATACAAACAAATGTATTTTAAAAAAATTTGGTCACAAAGTATTATTGTTCTTTTTTTTATCCATTTAAGCATATTTTGGATTGTCAAATGTTTGAGTAGTTTGAATAATGTTTGTATTTATAGTTTCGGAATCAAAGTCAGAGGAATGGGGGGGGGGGGCGTTCATTTAACAAATGTTGATATTAGTTTAGGACATTGTCCGATCCGAATCGATCAGATAAGAATTGATATAAAACCTGCTATTTGGATTTGCCAAATGTGTGTGGGTTGTATTTGTTGTGTATTACATTGATTGAATATGCTACCTCTATTACTTGTATGTATCCAGAATTGATGGGTTTATCTGTGAGAAATCTTAGTAACGAGGGACAATAAGAATCAAAGTTGTGTCACATTGAGCTTTTTCAAAATGGTGTACATCTTTGATGAAATATTGATAAATGCAAATTAATTTTGGAACCTATACAGATACAGAATTGTCAAATTTTTTGGCTTTCATGCCATTTTAAAAATGCAACTGCTTACACCATTGGTAAAATTAGGAAGAATTAATGAAAACTTCCCTAAAAAAATTCCCAAGAATTATGACAAGCAAATGCAAAACAAATGTCATGTCGTCTTCTTTCATGATGCCATTAAGGAAAAACTGAATTCAAATTTATCTGTTGCACTCTAGTCATTAAAGAAATAATGATTACTGTGTAGCACATTACAGCATGTGATGAAAAAAAAAACCTTAGTTCAATTGGAAACCAGAGAACTGCTTTGGGTACTTTCTAACAGTGTACACATTGTTGAAGCGTTTGCTGAAGTCTTACATAATCCCTTTTTTGACGAACACTTTGTGTGTAACTTACATTTCATCCATGGGCAGAGTGTATTTTATTTTACTTTGGTTAGTTTTTCTTCTTACAGATATTGATTAAATTACTTTGAGTATTTCTTGAGGCCCATGCCTGGTCTGATAGGCAGTATTCAAGGCCTTTCAAAATGGTTGCTGCCAGTATTTTGATGTACGTAGATTCTTTCTAATTGTTTAGTATGTGTAAACACAGATTCTTAATTTAAAGACTATTTGTGAATGTTTTTTCTTATTATTTAAACAAAAATCTAACCTCCAGTTTTGTTCAACTAAAGAGGTGTCTTTTAACAAAGTTGTTTGAGTAGGATTGCTTAAAGCTAAATGGTGTTTCTTCTGTGTTGTTTGTAGATTGATGTACATTGTTAGTTGGTTCTAATGTAACATTTATATGCCATTGTTGGTTTGTTTTTTCGTTTTGGGCCCCACTGTATCTTTTTGTGATTGTCTTTAAGAGCTAGCATGTATAACTATGCCTTTATTTTTTTCATTTTTTCTCCCTGCTAATTTTTTCCTGGTTTTTGTCATGTTATAGCTTTGGACGCTAGTATATAGAAGCACACAAGCTGTAACTATCAGTCATATATAATAAACTGTTGTTATTTAACAGACATTTTTCTGTGTGTTTATTTTGTATTTTTGTGTCATAATAATGAAATACTTAATGTGTATTGTTTAAATGTACTTTTACATCTGTCTTTCCATTATTAACACATGAGTTACACTGTTTGTAATTTTCATGTAATACACTGACAGATTGTCATTATTCACATTTACACCATTATGAAAAAACTCACAATTTGTAATGTATGCTATCTTTGTACAAATGTACATTTTTATTTACAAATTGTTGTGGTAAACGGTTGTTACAAATACATGATCATACAATAGAGTCCATCAAAAGGAGCTCGCAGTATTGTCCAAAAAAATTATTAATATAAAGAAACTGCTTTGGTTCCGAATTATAATTTAGAAACAATGATTTTTGATATGACATGGTCCATTTTTATATACATGGTGTAATTGTTAGTCAAAAACAAATGCTAAGCGAGCATTGGCAGAGAACCATTTATGACCAATTTACAGAGCATGGCATGTTGCCTGGTAACCCATGTCAGCTAAATCAAGATGTTTCTGTAACTTGGAAATGTTTGTGTTTCAGGTACAGTTTAACTTTCAAACAGTGCCTTGTAGAATTTTTAACAGAAAAGTTTGTGATAAACATTAGACTTGACTGTTCACATGGCCATAGCTACAATCCAAGCAGTCAACCTGGAAACAGCCTGGAGATAGACTGGTACCTTTTCAGATTATAGTCATTGATGATGGTAATGATAGATTGGTGGTAAGGATACAAGACAAGTACCTTGCTTCCTTTTGGGTAAAGGAAGAAGGACTTGATTGACGGAGTGGTTGGATCTGATATATTGGCTCAGACCAAGAACCAGGTGAGTTCAAATGCAGAACACCCTCTGGTTTAATTTGAACCAGATTGACTAATTTATTGTACAGCACTTTAAGGCCTTGCATGAGGTACTATATAAGGCCAGTAGGTGCTATATAAGGCCATGAGGTACTATATAAGGCCAGTAGGTGCTATGCTATATAAATGCCTTGTTATTAAGCACTGCACTTTCCAAGTCTAGTTGAAAATCGTCCACTGACACTTAAAGTGTGATGTGCATGTAAGACTTCATTGGTCTAGTGGTTCAGACGTCTACTGTAGAATGTAGACAGTTGTTGAACCGAGGCCCACACAAGGTTTTTCACCTGACATGGGGGGGGGGGGAGCTCAAAGTACACACAGTGCCTTTACACACATCTGTAATGGGCAGAATTAAAATCAAGTAAGTGTACTCCTAAATATTGTATACAGTTCAATTAGAATCTGAGGGTTTAGCATGACAATCAGGGTTGCCCCGTTACGTTGATACATGTTAATGTGTTATAAACAAAATTTATCATAAAAAACAAGACCAAACCATTTTGGCTTCTTAACCTAGATGCATCAATATTGGCCATAGATAAACCAATTTGGCACACCATCACTATACAGAAGCCATCACGAGGTTCCCTGCCTAAGCATTGACAGAACTTTAAGTTGATGGTCTGATTTTCACCGGAAAAAACTAAAATTAAAAAACAATCTCTGAACAAATTTTGATAGATGATACTTTTTAAAACAAAAAACATACAAAAACTAATGAACAATGTGGCGTGTTGTGGCTGAACGGTCAAGCGCACGGGACTCAAGCTCTGGTGTTTCTGATCAGCAGCGTGTGGGTTCGAGTCCTGGTCTTGACACTTGTGTCCTTGAGCAAGGCATTTGACCATTATTGCTTTGCCCCTTGGGATGGGATGTAAAGCCGTAGGTCCCATAAAAGAACCCAGATGACTTGTCATTAGGCGAAGGAGTTCACCCCCCAGTGTTTCTAGCATGATTGGCTGCATTACGTTTGCACCCAAGCACCTTGTTACCCTTTTCAGTTTAAAATTTATATCTAAATTTTTGGGTCAAATCAAGCATTGTTAATGTTCAAGTTTTTACATACAAAATTAGCACAATTTTCAAAGTAGCTACAGGCAACTCTAAACATTTGGCAACACATGTAAAGTAGCTACAGACAACCAAAATAAATCAATAATTAAAATATCAATTCAATATTTAAATAAATAAAATATATGAACAACCCTTTATAAAATTAATTCACATAAAATTAACTTTCACTTTCCGAAATACAGAGTGTAAACTTCTGTAAAAAAATGTATCCCACAAAAGTAGTTCTGAAGTGGTTATCAACTGCAGAAGCTTGTCCTGGTGCTTGAAACAATACTTACTCTATAATTTGGCTTTTAGCTTTACATCGATGTGTATTAAACACTGTGTACTCAGTACTTTCCGGAGTTCTTTTAAAAAATACCCACAGGCCCCTCAAGGGTACCGCAACGATTTAATAGAAGTTAATTTTTGCATCGGGGGTTCGAATTCCATCCGAGTGATTTACATGTGGATCTTTTTTCACAGAACTCAGGAAAGTACTGAGTATACAGTGCTTAATACACATCGGTGTAAGGGTAAAAACCAAATTACACGATATTCTTTATCACTGATGCAAAAATTAATATATATTAAATAATAACACCTGAACACTGCTGCTATCTGGTTTGAATTAAAACTACTGCATTCAAATCAATGCTTTGCAACACATTGCACTCACTTTGAAGCAAGCCTTCTGTAAATGTCATTATTTCTCAGATTGAGTCTGATTGTTAACACTCCTGCAGCAAGGGCTCCTTGCCCTGTCTTACTGCTTTCTGTCTTACTGTAATCCAATATTAAGTGAACTAATGCTGCTGCATCATGCGTTGTTGACTGCCTGCCTTATGTTGCTGCAATCGAGCCATGGCTTGCTGTCGTTTTCTCTCAATCTCAGTCTGACTGCAAACCTTGTGACTACCACCTGAAACACAATAGAACAAAGAGCTGTGTTTAATTGTTTTATAAGCTGATTCTGCACTTTTTATGCTTTCTGTGTCCCCATTTTCAAATAAATAGCAAGTGTAACCAACAAATTCTGGACAATGACATGGTTATGCATGTTACATTATCCACAAAGATTCTGAAGGAATTTGGTGACTTGATAAGTTCAAAGTTGATGAAAACCAATCTCAGGATGCGAATTAAGTTATGACAATCATTGATAAAACCAGATTTCTGATATCTGTGGTCAAAGAAGTGCAAATAACTTTGGAGTTTTTGTTTTTGTAGCTAACAGTTGGAGGCCAATAACTATTAGACTCTAGAATATTTTGTCTGATTTCTAGGCTGACCGACGGGAAATGCAATATGGGATCAGTTTGTTAGGAGGATGAGTAATTTATCTGTACAGCTTCTGACAGTTAATTGTGGTCATATTCTCAGGAACTGACACTTCAAGACTATGGGATGCATTGGATTATGTTGATCCTTCATGATCTGTCTTGCTTGCTTTCTTTGCATAATGCAGCATCCCTTATAAGACGGATTATCCTATGACTGAAGACTTTGTGTCTTGAGGATCTTTTTTGAGAGTTTCATTCTATTTTAAAGTTAAATGTTTTGTACTGTGGGTTGTGACTGCTAAATAACATGAGATATTCATTATCAAGTCATCAAGAAGGTTGCTGGTGTTCTTTAGCTGCCATTGGCATGTAAAACTAATTGAGCAATAAACCATTAGGGAGTTAAATTTGATGAATGTCTGGTTACTGGACTTGAGTCTGAATGGTTGTGTTATCAAGGGGGTTAGAAATTAGAATCCAGGACTATAAGGCAATTATAACTGAACTGTTTTTCAATTTCCAGAAAATTTAGACTCTGTGTTTTCAGATCCCAGGTTCTACCCGGTCATACATTAGTGGTTGTTGGAAGAGTACATTCTACTTTTTCCTACACTTTACATGTAGTTTTTATCAAATCGACCAAACAACCAAATTGTCAAAATTTCTAAATAGGTGGTCATGGTCAGGGATTTTGTGCATTAATGAATGTGCCGATCTTAATGTAGCTAATCAAAGTAGAAACTGAGTGCTGGGGTTAAGGGTGCAGGTGGTGAGCTTGGTTATAAACCATTAGAGACCACTCAGTCTGTATAATCATCCCCAATATGCCCAGATGTGCTTCTAAAGTTGATTTTTGGAAATGATTTGTTCTTGTAAAAGTGTCTGACAAAATAATAACACAAATCTTGTTTTGTTTTAAAAACATAGATGTATTTTGTTTACAAGGAAAACATTGGTATATGTCAATTCAGTACATGACATTTTACTTTGACCTTGGTCGAGTGGAAGGAGGTCAAATCTTGTAGCCATTTGCAGCCACTATAAAGCGCTATGGGCATTTTGGTCTCTAAAAGACTAATGATCAATCATGCATTATACCTTTGATAATGACAGATAGTTTTATTTGATGGTCATGTATCGAGTGAAAACCACAAGAATGGAGGCATTCGTGCACAGATTGGGGCAAATTAAGAAACTCAAAGGAGATTGCTGATTAAACTTGTTGTTTTTATGAGACCAATCTCCAACAAACTATGTCTCAATTAACTGTAAGTAAGGAAATGGTTTAATTGAAATGCATGAACACATTGTAGTGACAGATTATCATTTGTGGTGGAATGTTTCAACCTACCTGTGGAAGTAGATAATACTGCAGGCTTTGTACTTGCTGATGAAGTTGTCTTTGGCTGAAAGGATCTCATACTTTGAGCTGTGAGTGATCTATAGCTTGCAGAATTGGTATTCACAGGTTTCTTATAAAAAGAAGAAGCTGGATTGTGTTTGGCTGAAGATGGTCCAGTGGTATTAAAAACACTACTTGGCACTAAAGGTTGAGTTGTATTTAGTGATGGGACACCAGACCCACTAGATTGGGGGAGCTGATGTGTTGATTTAGGCACTCTTACAGGCTGGTGCCTGGTGATATTGTTGACTGGCTGTATGTTCTTCACCTGGACAGGAAGCACTGTGTTTATTGTGGTTTGGAATGGTTGGTTTATGAAGGACGGATTGGTGGAACAGTTTCCCATTGAGGCTGTGCTTGTACAGTGAGAAACAGCTGGAGTTATGTCCTTGACTGGCTTTCTGAATTTATATGTGGTTGTAGATGATGACCCTATGCAAGAGTTTGTGGTTATCTTTGATGAGTTTTCAGTCTTTATAGTTTTGTCCACAGACGGGGTTGTGGTGGTCCTTGTTGACAAGAAGGGCTTAGAGACTTGTTCCTTGAATTTTTGTTCTAAGGCTGTGGTCTGAGGGGAGTCTATCCCAACACACAATGACATCATCATCTCATCCGTCAGGCTACTCTCAAATAGGTCCATGTTATCCCAGTCCTCTTGACCAGGTGATGAAGCATTCATTGAGCTTGAGACAGTGAGTTTAAGTTTATTGCTCATTGGATTGCAAGTTGTACTCAAAGGTTTCAGTGAGTTGCTGCTGTTACCTGATGTTGGTCTGAGTTTGGGGCAGCTGCTTGTATGTGGTTTGGCCAGGTTTGGTTTGGCACTGCATCCATTATGCTGTCTTGTACCATCTAGATGAGCAGGCACACTTTTATGAGTTTTGTAACTTGGTGGGGGTTGGTGTTGGTCTGATTGTACAATTGTACAGTTTGAGACTTGAGTCTCTTGAGCTGGTGGTGGTGGCTTTACTTTTATAGGGTTCCCCGGTAGAACCTGTGTCTTTCCTTGATTTGGACGTGTAACTTTTACAACATTCACTGCATTAAACCTGGATGTTTTGCAATGCTGTATTTGGTTTGCAGCCGTACTTTTGTTGGGAATTGCAGGACGGGGGACAGGTCCAGGAAAGGTTTGTGATTTCTTCTGTCCATTATTATTGTTACTCTCAGTCCACATTTTGTTTGTCACACCAAAATTAAGTGGTTGTCTAAGAGAACTGGCAGAATGAGTTGGTGGATTGTTTTGAGATGTTTTCTTTTTAGAGATGTCCCTATTTTGGCTTCTGGATGCTTCAATAGCCTCAGTTTGGGTCAACTGCTCAAGCAGAGCCTCATCCTCAAAATAGCTGTCGTCATCCCACATGAGGTCAACATTGGAGGTCAATGACTGACAAATGACTGGAGAGCGTGTTCCTACCCAAGAAGGAACCAATGGTTGAACACTGTCAGTCTGATCAGCACCAGACTGACTGGTAGGTTCTTGATTACTAGCAAACTGTTTGATATTGACTTGATTACCAACCAATCGAGTTGGGTCTGTTTGTAGACATGGAGGCTGAGTTACAGGTGTGATTTCTGGTTGAGGGTGTTTCCCATCTGGTTCTTGCCTTGCATGGGTAGAGGATGGAGCTTTGTTGAGTGTCTCGCCATCAACAGTTTCTGTTAATCTGAAATCATGGAACAAACAAACTTTAAAACACAGGGGTCGATTTGTATAACATACAAAAGTACTGTGTCAGCAAAATGAATGATGACGCTATGGAACTTAAAACCTCTTGAAACTTTAATAGACCATACAAGTCTCCAGTGTATTCAAACATTTTGGGGGCCACTTTGCTTTAACAGCATGAGGGAAACAAATTCGCACACTTTAACGGGTCCCAATGTTCAAATATGCACGAGACATGCACAGTCTATGGGTTGACACTCAAAAGTTAACTGAAATTCAACAGTAGCACCATGTTGGAATAATCTGTTCAGGGTTGTACAGGCGGAAAAGATATGGCCAAATTACAAAACTGTTTGTAGTTTAGATTTCTTGATGAAACTTACTCTTTCGTTCTGTTGTGTCTTGGTGGTGTAATGAAACCAGTTGCTGGTTCCTGATTCAGCACAGTATTAGGACTCGGTGCTGTTTCATGTTTTGATGCAATATCAATAGCATTAGCAATTTTTTGTAATTCATCTTGGATAAGAGATAACCTGCTGGATTTCTTCTTCTTGTGTGTGGGTCTCTTGGACCTGGAGCTGAGGAGGATATTCACAATAATTGCACATTAATAAGTTGGGGTTTGGGGAAAAGTGTTGTAGATACAAAAGTTGAGCTTAACTGTTGTGTCCTTTAAAACTATCCAACTTTCTCTTCCAAGTTGACATTAGTACAAGCTGCTACTCCTAGGGTTGGATTTGAACCCACGACCACTAGACTGCTAAACCATCTTGAAGGCCTTGTGACGTGAGGCCAGTTCAAATCCTGTTACTAGTAATGGATATTGCAAACTTATATCACTAAGTTTGAACTTGTGTCCTCGATAACAACCGATAACATCATCATGTCTTCAAGTACAATACTTTGCTTGCAGATTTGCCAATTCACTTATTCACAGTTAAAGTGAAATGAGGCTGGGATTTTCAAAACATCCTCAAATTCATTGAACTCAAGGGAGTCAACGTAGCTAAGTTTCCAAGGTAATAGATTTACAAGAATTAGTTGTTACCTTTCTTCCTCAAATGCCTTCTCTGATCCTCCAGCAGAGTTGTGTTCATGTTGGTGCAGAGGACTGCGATGTGTCCACAATCCAAGTAGAGGAAAGTGGGCTGGAGAAGTCTCCTGAAGAAATGGAAAACTGTCAGTTTATACACTGCTCTTGCTCTAGTTCTTATGTCTTAAACTTTGCAGTAACAGAATTCAGTCATAATGAGATATTTCAAGAAAAATTGGAAGTCATCAAGAAGAAAGTTTTTATTTCATTCTTTGGTTTGTTGATACAGTATCTGAAACAATGAACCCAAACTGGTGTTGAAACTTACTGTTTGGTTGTTAACACACTTAATCATCTCTGAAATCTCTCCGGCCTTGTTTCGTCCATTTCGACCTGTGTGAAAAAGACACACATCAAAGACATGTTACACATGTAGAACCAAAATGATGATGTGTACCGGTACCATTAGCAACTGGTGCATTATGTTGATTGAAAACACTTAGTGTTTGATTTGTTAACAAGTCTCTAATCATTACAATTCACTGTTATTTTAATTATTTCCTAGAGTCATCATGTCATGATTATCTTCAGAAAATCTTCTGACAATTGAGTCCTACCACTTCTTCTCATGAGATGAGCTGTGGGTGAATTAGCATCCCAGATGATCTCTGTTTCAGAATCACTACGAGAGGCATTGAGTCTCTTCCTGGA
Source organism: Pisaster ochraceus (assembly GCA_010994315.2). Taxonomy (NCBI): domain Eukaryota; kingdom Metazoa; phylum Echinodermata; class Asteroidea; order Forcipulatida; family Asteriidae; genus Pisaster; species Pisaster ochraceus. The sequence continues at coordinate 339,855 of CM021526.1, read as the reverse complement.
TGACCGGGGGGTGCTACATATCGGTGAATGCCCTGAGAAAAAGAACAAAGGTAGACGATGCTGGTTATAGTACCCATTAAAATCATAAAGACCTCGTCCCCCTCATAGAAATCTCAGGCAAAACTTGGTTGAAAATGTTGATATAAAGAGGTAGTGAAGTTTTGTCTTTACCTGTCAGTAGTTTTGAGCCACATCCTGGGCTTGTATAAGAACTAGATACATCATTGTTTGTACAAGCCTCTTGTCTTGAAGATCTCAACCTAGAACTAGAAGAATCAACAATTGCAACTGCTATTTAAACTGTATACCTCTTGTAAAGTAGTTGTTAGAATAAAGAAAGGAACAAATGAGATAAATAAACTTAGTCCCTACAGTAGGTGTTTAAGTCATGCATTGTACTGCAACAGCTCACCAGGATTGCTTGATCTCCAAACTTTGTACACTTTGTTTCTTTGCATTGTACACTACCTGCTACTAGGGACTAATATGTACTGTCACCACTCTGAAGGCACTGTTCCACATATATGGCACATAGCATCCATTTTCTAAAAACAAATTATAGCCTTTTTTATGTTGATGCAATAAAATGCCAGCATGACATGGAAAAAAGTGCCTGCTTGCAACGAGTACACAAACATATTTGCATAATTTGCATCCAAGTAATCAGTGAAAACACTAGTGAAAGGAGGAAGGACATCTGATAATGACCTAAAATTCATGATTGACATCAAAACTGTGTGAAATTGACAATGCTGTGGAGTTTCTGTGGGTAAACAATACATGTACATGTACCTTCGTAGAGACTTTGAACCCTAAATTACAGTGATCCATACAATGTCAAAGCCTGACTTATCACATTTTATTTTATGAAATAACTTTGTCATCTAACTCTTACTTCTTTGACATAATTGAGTGATTTACTAGAATCCTTCATCACTCTATAGAAATCGAAACTGTTGGACTCTGATTATGGTGGTATGCCTTATTCCATGTAAGGCATGATCAGTTGACAAGTGCAGTCCTCAGTTCAACACGATTCAGTAACTCAACACCCAAACAGATGGACTCTGATTATGATGGTATGTCGATCGCATGGACAAAAAGCATGAATAATTTATTAGTTCAGTCTTCCAATGGAAATCCAAAATCATACAGTTTTTTAAAAGGATGTTATTAGAAGTTACCGTGAAGAGACTCTCAATTTCTTAGCCGAGCCACGCTGGTGATCTGTCCTTTGGAGGCCAGTGAATCTACCATCTTGCTTCTCTCTCTGTCTCTTACTCATGACAGTCTACAGCAGGAAGACTAGGCTGTTGGCAAAGTGGATACAAGATATAAACATGAATACTACTCTATCTCAACACATTGAAGAATGTTGGTCACTTTGACACCTACACCAGCAGACCCAGAACCAGCAAACTCAGCACTAACAAACTTGGCACATACACAAACTCAAATTTGACATCAAGTCCAAAACCCATCATGGTAAATAAAACAATTAACAGAAATTACAGCAATTCAACTACTTATTACACAAGACGAACTTCGAGACATTTTCTACATATGAGTCTGAGATTGTAATAAAAATGTCAAGATATTAGAGACACTCAAATGGGATAGTATGTATGTAGGCCAATCATCGTAATCAAGAAGGTGTAAATTTGATTAAGGATCATTTGTTGTTTTGGATTTACTGAGCTTACTGAGGTGCCAAGTTTACACAGTGATGAGATTGAGACATTACACAACCATCCTAATGGACTAGTGCAGTGGTGGTGATGGAAGTAGACCTTCAGTTGCCACTGTAGTGTTAGTGTTTGGGTGCTGGGTGACTGTGCGGTACCCTGGCCCAGTGCACCACACCCAGGTGCAGGGCCAGCCGAACAAACTGGTTTCAAATCTTATTTAATAACATGTGAGTACATACAAATCTGTTAATGCATTCTAGAAAAAGGATAGGCCCCCTATAATAAAATTATCAGACATATGTACATCATAACAGTAAAAGTGAGTAAGTATAGTAGACAAGATGGTAACTTTGCAGAAACATATATTTTTGTTTGAAATTGTAGATTTGCATTTAAATTTAGGCCTAAATGAAAGGTAATTGTGTAAATGGTAAGGTTGTTGTGTAGTCTAGTACAGTATAGAGAGTCTGCTGAGATTTGGGAAGTGTGTGTAGAACTCGCAAGAAATTTGATCATAGGTAGGGATTTCAGTGGAAAATGTAAACAAGGTGATTCTATCTGGAAGCGTGCGGATACTGGTTGCAAACTTCACATTATTTTCAATAGTTCCCTTTGCTCAAATTTCACACTGAGTTGTTTTTTGAAGAGATTAAAGGTGTATTATTCAATGTAAACCCTTAAAAAAAGAAGAAAAGAAGCTTCATATTGCAAAAACTATTGAATTTGGCGTATATGTCAGAACAACTGATGGAGCCCACCCTCTTCACTTTGCCGATAGAAGTTGCTGCTCTAAATTGCCTCTACTGCAAGTACCCTTTGACCTTTTTGAGACAGACATAAATTGAAGTAACTCACATTCTCTATACCTGATTTGATTATAGATGGAATATGCAGTACCATCGGTTTTCTTCTAATTTTTATGAAATAAAAGATGAATTTACATATTGAAGGAGTTTGAGACACCTTCTGACACCACCATAAATGGAAAACTTGGACAATTTTAGTCAAGAATGAGATGTACAGTGCCGTTTTAAAGCTAGTGAGAAATGGCGATGTTCCGTCCCAACTTGACGTCCCAACTACAGTTGGGATCGCAGTAAACACAAAGCACCCCCATGAATAAACTAAAAACATAAATACACAGTAATACTAAGTATCATACATGTAGTATGGAGTTTTTAAGACCACTTTCCCTTGAGAATATTTGAGATTAATTAGAATTTTGGTTTTACGAGAGAAGGGAAACTAAATGCGTAGGCCATGGAGGAAGGAAGAGACGTTGGCCTACTTTGAGACTGAAAGCGTCACCAGGCATGAGCATGAGGCCACTGTCAGAACCATCTATGAAAAACACTATTTTACACCGAGTTAGTGGTCCATTATGAGCGATATAATACCATTCCAAACCATTGTCCTGGGCACCGGCTCGTGACCGGCTCTAACTAGCTTCATCATCAATTTTGACATGAGTTTGTACAGAGCTGGAGACCCGGGTGCGTTTGAAATAAAGAATCTTGTTAATTAACGCCGATTGTGTCAGTTTGTGCGTCTGCAGTAGTGCAGATCCACGCATGATCGATCACGGTGTCTGGGCGATCCCAACTAGTTTAACACTCAAGTTATTGGGACCAGTCCCATAGTTGGGACAATTGTCAAGTTGGGACGGAACAGCGACATGCATGAGTTTCCAGTCCTAACAAAGTAATATAATCACAAGTCAAGCAGAATGTCACCCAAAATGAAAAACCCTCACCTGACCAGTTTTGCATCAACAACATGAAGAAAAACATTTACTGTTTTTTTACAGACAGACACAAACGGGTCATCCTTTCTTTTTTACATTAAACTCCATTGTCTTTACAGAAATGAAGCTGATTTAAGTACCGATGAACTTTTCTTAAAACAAGCTTTGTAGAGGTTTGATGAAGAAGAAAAATGCAAATACCACCGAACTCCCTTCCTCCATGGATGCTTCAGTCATTCATAATCATAGTCATAATGTTATGTAGGAAAACGAGCTCAAGCCTCGATATTCTATTTTAATAAAAATAACATTAATAATACTAATAGACTAATACTTAGTAATAATAACATGTTTTTGTTAGGCCTATAAAACCTAAAACACATACGGGGTAGATGAACAAGGCTTACCTTGGAAGATCAATGTTTAAAATGAAGAAATAACAGAAAAGATTCCATGCCAAGCCAAGCAAGTAGAATATCCTATAATGCTTTTATCGTGTATGATTTTAAAGTCTAAATACGTGTATTCCAAAATGCCGCCTCTGTACAGAGCGCCCCCAAACGGTGATTTTTAGGCTGCGTATCCGATTCCCCAAAATACACATGGACCTACAGAACAGGTATTCTAACCAGAACTTCATGTTTCTACCCAGACGTTTAAAAAGCAAACCCCATGCTATATATTAAGGTTACCCGACTGTTTGCCTTTCCATGCGTTTGGCGCTATGCTGAAAATAAAACATGCAACTCGGTCGTCTCCAAGCTTGGTTGATTCTACGGGTTGATCTACTTTATCATGGCGACAGTTTAGAAAGTAAGCTATAAACTGTGTCAGTGCACCGTAAGTTTGTTGAAAATTTATTTCTGATTAATTGTAGACTTTTAACATAACTTTTGTCACCAATTGAGTGGTTATAATGTTGTCAATTTTTGTAGTTCATCATATCGTACTCGTTTGGTGATGTTGGGAATTGATGCGATATAGATAACATTTGCATACTGGTACCCGCGTTGTATGACGTCATTCATGCTGATATTGTGAATAGCCACACTCAATGACACTGTTAAAAAAGTCATGTAGCTTGCTGAACTATGGTAGTAAAGCAAAGGGACCAACGGCAGCCATGTTGAACATCATACAAATCTTAATCAAAATACATTTTTCAGTAACTTTTTCGATAGAGACACGTCGTATTGCTTAGAAAATTCTGACTGATTTTTCCGTATGTGTAAACATTTAGTAGTTTATGCGTTAAAGAAAAGCTGAATAGCTAAAAAAAATAAAGCTTTGTTTTTAAGTGAATGATTTGTTCGATCAACCCATTTTGGACGTGAATGCTGTATTTTCATGACGTCAATTTCCTGAATACACAAAATAACCTTAACACTACGTATTTACTATTTGCATCACAAATTTAAAAAGATTTATAGATCACGCAAGGTTGTTTGTTTCTGGCAGGTAAGGATTTTATGTGACCGACTGAATCTAGATATATTCTTAGGAGGAAGATAGATTCTTAGGAGGAAGATTTTAATCTTAATTTGATCAAAACTTAACTTTTTCAAGTGACATGTCACTCTCTTGCAATTGGGAAATGGTAAAGCAAAAGTTTTGTGATGCCTGATGACGTGAGTTCAACAGTTCATGTATATGGAATTTCACTCATCATAAACAAAAGAAAAAATTTCTTAGTTTTTGAACGCGCAATTTCTTGATGTAAGACTTGTGATGGCTGTTCGACATCTTGGAAGAAGCAACTAAAGCCTAAATGCAAGAGGGCGGTATTGTCGGAGGTGAGTGACATGATACTAAAATTCATTGCACTTAAATTAAAACAAAAAAGAGATACTGTTTTTGAAGTACATGTACAGCCTCACGCATGGCCTAATGTTAAAATGTAGTTTGCGTACAGTATGTGAAATGTAACTGGTGTTTACTGTAATATTTCAAGCTTTCAACTCATTTCAGTATGTAGTAATATAAAATTATACTCAAATTAAATTTATGTATTTTATAAATTTTTTCAGTTTACAGAAATAGAAGCACTTTCACTAAATTACTGTAATTCATCACCACAGCAAGCCTTAACCTAACTTACCCCAAGACTTCAATACTCTCATTTAGCTTGAAATCAATGAACATTGGACATCTTTGGTCATAACACTGTGATAATCTGCACACTTATTAGTGACTAATGTTTTTAAACTAAATTCAATCGAAACTTGTTGACCTCAAAATACACTAATTTGATATTGTGTGATTCTTTCTTGTTTGCAGTTAAGTAATTTTGTTTGTTTGTTTGGCAGGACACTGAACCATGATGGAAATGTCAAGCGCCAGTGCCCTCTCCATCTGCATAGGGGGAGTTGGTGCATGCAAATGTGAAGTACCTTCATGCATATGCAACAAATCAACTACCATTCCGAATAAACTCTGTGAGTTACATCAGTGTAATATTGGACACCTCGACTGTGATTGTAAGCCCCCGCCTGCATTTTTCATCTTCCCGAGCAGTCAAGAGGCTCGGGCAAGATGGATTTCTCTGATAAACAGGGAGGATCTCCTCATCAATGGCTCATGGTTCAGTGCCAAGGACAGACATCACGTCTGTTGGCGACATTTTCCCGATGGGAAGCCCACGAACGCAAACCCAGATCCAGTCCAAAATCTCATGAAGGGAGGCCCCAGTCACAATGCAGATTCTGATCAGGAAGACATGTTGGACTCGTCAACTAAATCAGACAAAATTGACATCTTAATCTCTCCTTCATTGAACTTGTTATCGGATTTTGTAAAGAACGACAAACTGAACACTACTGCTGATTCAAAAAAGAACAGCACACTTAACAGACCTGTTGAAAAAGATAACACATCAAACACGTCACCTGATCCTGAAAGGGACAATGCAAATGTGTCTGACTCAGGAAAGGACAACACACTAAACTCGTCAGCTGACTTGAAAAAGGACAACACACTGAACTCGTCAGCTGACTTGAAAAAGGACAACACACTGAACTCGTCAGCTGACTTGAAAAAGGACAACACACTGAACATATCTGCTGACTCAGAGAGGGACAACACACTGAACATATCTGCTGACTCAGAGAGGGATGACATATTGAAGATGTCTGGTGACTCAGAAGTGGGCGCCATGTCCAAAGCTCTTTTGGGAAAAGCATCACCTTCAAATAATACCACACAACCCTCTGAAAAGAGACAACGGAAAGCGAGAAACAGTAGAAGCAAGTCAGTGAAAGTTTCGTGTGAGACTGAATCAATTGATGCTGAATCGAGTGAATCGGGTTCTAGTTCGGACTCAGATGACAGAGTTTATTGCAAATGTGGCAAACCAAACACTGATAAGATGATTGGATGTGATGGCAAGAAATGTGCATTTGAGTGGTTCCACTTCAAATGTATTGGAATCAAGAACCGTAGGCAGGTGCCACGTGGGAAGTGGTACTGTGATGATTGTAGCAAGGGGGTCAAAGGTGAGTGTTCCAAGTACATTCCCTTGGTCTGGGTGATTTCAGTCTTCATGTAGAGTTTAGCATGGGGCCAAGCACATCGGTTTTTTTGGTGTGCATTTTCTGAAGATGAATTCCTGAAGCAAAACTGAGCATAGGTTCCCTACTATTTTAAACATTAAGACCCATGTATTTGTTGTGTGTTTCGTTAACGCAAATTTTAATGGAGGGTTTGACTTTGATATTTGCAACAGTTAAACACAAAGTGGTGGTATGTGGACATGTACAAATGTAACAGTGGGGTTGAAGTGAACTTTAAATGAGCTAAACTTGTTGTTAATGCATTAAATATTAATAACCTTATTTATTCTCCTAATTGTAGATGCTCAGAAAGAGGCAATGGAATTGAAGTTAAAGCTCAAGCAAATCTGCAAGGACATCATGACTAAGAAAACCACCCTTCAGTTAGCGTCAGAGACCCATGGTGTCTCCAAAGAAGAGATCACTAAACAGCTTTATTCTGAGCCCATCCTGACAACGCAGGAGGAAGAGAGACTGGTTGGACTGGCGGTCAGTATGGCCAAGCAGGGACGAGGTGTTCTGGTCAAGCGAAGCATCCTAAATAATGTGAAAGTCCTTCTAGATGTAGAAGAGAAGATGGGAATCAAGCGACTGCATCCATTTGAGAAGAACCTTCCTGAGGATGGATGGTGGTATGCTTTCTGTAAACGTCATCCACAGATAAAGAAGATGAATCTTCACAAACTTCCTAAAATGACCCTCCTCAGTAAGATGAAGTTGCTGAAGCATAACTCTGCACCTTTAAGAAAGAAGGAAAAAGAAAATACAAAGAATGCTCCGCTTGCAAGTAAGCAGTCTCACACACCAATGAACTCAAAGTTAAAACGTGCCATCTTCCCGCAAACCAATGGCAGGGACCACGACAAGGAAGACCAGAAAAATGACATCAAAAAACTTAAGTGTAGTCCAGATGCCACTCATGAGAAACTCTTTGATGTTGATAACTTTGAACCCAATGCTCTTCATTGTTTAGAGGCTGTCCTGACTAAGAAACAGAAGCATCTTTTCCAGTACAGGTTTAAGACTGGTATTGAACATGACGCTGATGTGGTATACTCAGCATGGAAGGCTCTCAAGCGTCTGTATTATGGTGCCCGAGAGGCTAAGCAAGGTTAGATACAAATTTGCCAATTTTTATCGAAAGAATCCTTGGAAACAACAAGAAGAAGAACAAAGTTCTGTGATAATGAGCTTTTTAAAATTGTCAGCAGATTTGTTATTAGCAAATGAAATGTTATAAACAGATGTATAGTAATAATTTTGCTTTTACCCTTACACCGATGTGTGTTAGCACTGTATACTCAGTACTTTCCCGAGTTCTGTGAAAAAAATCACAGGCATATTACTCGGGTGGGATTCGAACCCACAACCTTTGCAATTCTAGAGCAGTGCCTTGCCAACTAGACGTATAGTGTTTCCCACTGACTTGTTGTTTGAGAGGGCGGGATGAGGTCATCAGATGGACATACGTCAGTATGACGCCATCAGTCTAAACACTGACGGTCACTGTGATTGCGAGTGGGTTTCAAGGAACTCACTGCTGAAAAGACACTCTGTTGATTTGGTACAGCTGTGCATAATGACCTGGGACGACCCATTTTGAAAAATCGTTTGAAGTATCAAGATGATTTTTTAAAAAATAGTACACTGAGATGAAAACTGAGGTGAAGAGTTAAATTGACATTTGAACTCGCTGAATGATTTGGATAAATATGGATAAATATTTGCTTCAATCATAAACTTAGGGACACAGTTTTAAAAGAAAACAATAAAAACATTTAAACCAGTTATATTTGTTCTCATATTTACTACAGATCATACTAAAAATCCACCCGTGCCTCAAACTGAAGAAGACATTCCACCCTGGTCACCATGGAGAAAGGGTCCATTTTATGTCCCTGACAAATCTAGTAAGTCTTCAGTGTCCCTTCTTATTGATGAACCAGGCAAGAAACGAGAGAAGAAGATGATGTCCCGCATAGCCTCCATGGGGATCAAGAAGAGAGGACACTATCTGGAACCCTGGAGGTTTGGAGTCTGTAATAGGAAGGTCTTTAAGCCAAGAAAGACAGAAGTGAAGAAAAGGAGAAGTAGAAAGAGACGTGTAACAAGACGATTTGACGGATACTTCTGAAAAGAGTTTCTGAACTCAACTTATTTTCCTTGCCTTAATCAACCTCCAAAGCTGTCGCAATCGGCTTATTTTGCTAAGAGACTTTCTTCTGAAAGTGCTAGGCGCTATATAAGTACAGTTGTTATTGTTGTTTTGCTTAATGTTAAGCTCACTGAGCTAAATAAGTACAGTTGTTATTGTTGTTTTGCTTAATGTTAAGCTCACTGAGCTATAACTCGACCATTGCCAGTGCAGGCCTCGTTCAAAACAAGAAGTGAAAATCAAATCTTCAGAAAGTCTTGGCAAAATTTTCTCATGGGCCACCAAGGCCAGGACCAGGGCAACTGAAGCAAGGTCTGCAGGGACTGGCTGCTTTGAAAACTCTGTATCTGCTTTCTGTATTATAACTTTGCACTAATATGCTCAGTGCTTTCCTAGTCCTGCAGAAAAATATCCACAGTGTATTCAAGTGGGATTGGAACCCATGAGTTTTAGTTTCATGTAGCCGATGCAAAAAGAATCTGTACAAGGGCCATAATTGAAAGTTCAAAAGTGTCTATCTCTCTATGCTCTTACACTTTGCTCTTGTCCTAGGAACAAACGGCTGTGGCTGCTGCTTGATTGTCCTGTGAACAAACGGCTGCTACTGCTGCTGCTTGATTGTCCTGTGAACAAACGGCTGCTGCTGCTGCTTGATTGTCCTGTGAACAAACGGCTGCGGCTGCTGCTTGAATGTCTTGCAAACAGCCGCAGCTGCGGCTGCTGCTTAATTGTTTTGTGATCAATTAGCTGTGGCTGTTGGTTGAATGTCCTGCAAACAAACAGCTGCGGCTGCTGCTTGATTATCCTGTGAACAAACATTGATGCATAAGATGCCCATAGCAACAGCTGCAGCCATAGCTACAGTGTACAACCCCACTTAGACACACCCATTATCCACCAGTAACTCAACACCCAAACTGTTGGTCTCTGATTATGGTGGTTTGCCTGATCC
>CM021526.1:311508-329618 GCA_010994315.2 Pisaster ochraceus | reverse complement strand
TAATCAATTTGCTAGTGCAGTATTCAGTTCAATACTGTTCAGTAACTCTACACCCAACCTGTTGGTCTCTGATAATGGTGGTATGCCTGATCCCAGGTAAACCATAATCATTTTACTAGTACAGTCTTCAATCCAAAAGAATTCAACATTAACATTTGATGTATTCCCGGTGGGTTAGGGCCAATAAAAAATTGCAGTACATATTTTGTATTTGCTTAAGTTCTTTTTAACGCAAGGTCACCACTCTTGGTAAGGGACTACAAGAAAAACCATTCTGAATGGATCTACATGTATTTTGAAATGAATGAATTAATAATTATACGTTACAGTTATTATCACCTTATACCAATTTACCATTTACCCAAATCTTTCAGATGAATTAACTCTGGATTTATCTCTGGTCGCTGAGTGACTGGAATGGTTGGAGGAAAGATTACTATTAGTATATTACAGGTTGAGAAGCAAGTTTGATAACTGCTGTAGTGGTTGGATTTAAACCATTCTAAATAAGAACTTTCTAGTTTAATTTGAATAATGTCTTGTACTTGTTTGGTCAAAAATGTTTTCTCCAATGTGAATTCTTCAGACAAAAGTAAGTTGCTATGAAGTTTAAGGCAAACTTTTGCATCAGATCAGCAAAGCCAGGTATCTCTGTGCCAGTAAACATTCGTTGGAATACAAGTGTTCAACATCTCCATTTAACTATGTACGTGTACGGAACATCTGTCCCCTTACCATGTCATGTACATGCTGTAACATTGTCTTTTAATTTGAGGAATTTATGTGTGAGTGTTTACTTGTGACTAAAGGAGTCAGATCAATCCATCAATAAGACATATGAGAACTTTATTATTCCACAGAATGTCGTTGATCAAAACGAGTCACAAAATTATGCAGATAATTATAGTTACTGCATTTAGAACTGGCTGAAGATAATGATAAAGACAAGTTGATTTTTTCAGGTTATAAAAAGAATGCCGTAGTAACAATGACTATAGAAACCTTTCATTACAGAATTATGTACAGATGTTAATATTGGTCTTATTAATCAAATATATGTAAATTAAATATGAAAAGAATGTGTAAAGATGGAGAAATTCAGACTTGTGTCTAGTCTTAAACCTGATTGATTTATTGTTCACTGTCATTGATGCTATAGTCAACACAGATTGATTTATTGTTCACTGTCATTGATGCTATAGTCAACAGATTGATTGTTATACCCCTTTCCCACATGATTTTTGCTATGATAGAGCATGATTTTTCAATTATTTACAATCGCAACGGTGTTGTGCACAATGTTCGTGGTCAATCATGGCTCGCCAAGGCGTATCGTGAAGGAACCGAATTGTTTGTGGTCAATCGTGGAACAACCAAGGCGCATCGTGAAGAAACCGGATTGTAATGAAATCATACAGTAGTCTTGTTAAATCTTACTGATGTCCTGCTGGCATCTTGTGAAATCTTGGTGTCCCTGTAGTGTCGCTGTAATACAATCTTGGCATTTCGTAGTATGTCTTGACAAATCTTGACGATGTCGTAACTCTGTCATAATAACTTGTAACACTGTCGCACCACTATCGCACTATTGTCGTACCAAATCTTGATGCGTCTTGATAGCATCTTGACAAGATGTGGACTTTGATTGACCTTCAACTTTTGAGCGCAAATTGCTCTGTACATCAAGATTTTTCTACTTTGAAAAATCGTGCTCTTCCATAGCACAAATGGTGTGTGATGGAAAGGGGCCCTTAGGGGTGTACATGGACACACATTGTACTTTGGATTGGCTAGTTTATGAATTGTAGAAGAAAAAAGGGAATTAGTTGTTTGAGGTGGTGACGATGAACTTATCTTTTGGCAAACCACAATCTGGGGAAAAAAAGTGGAGCAATCTAATTACAGCTGGGAATGCAGGGAATGTTCAGCACTTCTGGACTTTGTATGCTAATTAAAAGATAGACCAAACACAGTTGTGACTACTTGTACAAAATTTCATTTCAAAGTATAGAACCTACTGCATTGTGCAGTGATGTGATGCTGGTGTGCTGGTGTTACAATGTTACCCACATGGCACTGTTTTATTGTCAATGGCTATGGTAGGCAAGCCTAATGGGTCATTTTCTCCATAGAAGATTTCCTGTTCTTAGACAACTTTTGGTCCATCAGAGTATCACTCTTGACATCATTGCGTGACTCAAAATACTGAAAGTTAAAGATGGTGGGGGTGGGGGGTGGGGCGGGCATGCTTGCATCTCATTATGGGGTTCATTTGATTAGGTCAAATGGGAGAACTCAAATGTACCAACTAGACCATGAATAGACAAATCAATTCGACACTCCAACATGGGTCGGTCAAATGGGACAACTCAAATGCACCAACTAGACCATGAATAGACAAATCCTTTTGACACTCCCTCATTTGTGCCTTATACAGTCATAACTGATACTGTGCAAAACAGTCTTGATAAGATGACTTCCAATCACAATTTGGTTTGTATGCTCCCTGCATTTTGTCTGTGGTGCGCTGCATTTAGCGTGGGTGCTTGACCCCACCTTATGGGGGATGACGGACCAAAAATGGTTGAGGCAATTGAATATTTGATTTTAAAATGTATCAAAAACATTACACACAATCGTAACTAAAAACCAATAATAAAAATGTGGAAAACATTCTGTCTAGCAAGGGTTGTTATAAGAAAAAGAAAAGATATGATTCAATGGCCTAAAATATAAACCAGTATAGCTTCCTGGTTACTGTGGGTGTGTGTGTGTGTGTGTAGGGTGTGGGGGCGGGGGGCATAGTGGGAAGATGATTGCCAGGAAATAAATGTTGACAAATGATCGCTTTGCTGACCTCTCCCCCCTTTGTATTTGGCAATTGAAAAAGTTTCATGTCTGTCAATGAAGTAAAATTAATTGTATGGAATTCAAAGTATTTTGTATTTTTCTGCATCTAGATTTGTTGAAGGAGTCTTTAGACACGCTCCTAGTGTGTCAGATTTTGTCTGCATTGGGGAAGTCTGGGTTACAGAGGCAAGAAAGTACCTGATGGAATCTTATTGAAGTGGCTAATTCTCCAAGAAACATCATAAGATGTAGCCCCAAGAAGACTGGATCCTCTAACCAACAAGCGACAAATATAAGACTATCACAATGCCACGCAGGAAGAAACTATTAGAGTTATCATCAGATTCCTCATCCAGTGAAGACTCGGTTGATGAGTCCAGTGACTCCAGTGACTCCAGTGACTCAGACAATGACTCAGACAATGACTCCAGGGTGTTCTGTAAGTGCGGGCAACCAAACACCGTGGATATGATCGGGTGTGACCGGAAGGATTGTCAGTATGAGTGGTTGCACTTTAAGTGTGTTAGGATCGACCCCAAGAAAGTACCCAAAGGGAAGTGGTTCTGTGAAGACTGTGCAAAGAAACAGGAAGGTATTTAAACTAAATTTACTCTATAATCTGGTTTGAGTATTTAGATCAAATCTCATTCAATCATCTCAAACATGTTTGTGTTTTTTTTAATGTCCAGGTGGAAAACAATTTTGTTCCTGCCTCATGTATGCTAGTAGACTGACTTATAAACAAAGTACAAGATTTGTACAGATTATGAAAAAAAACCTATTCCTTTCAATATGTACCAATCCTGCAGAGAAACACTTCAGTCTGAAATTCCTTTAAATAATGTTTGTTGTTTTGTTAGCAGTGTTGTTTAAATAATAATGATTTATGGTTTGCCAGTGTTGAAGTGCATGTTCACATTAGGCTTATTGCGACAGCAGTAAGAAATGTTGATTTGCATCATCTTTATAACAAATATTTCTTTGATTCTGGTTTGCTCAGTGATTATTCAATCCATTTTCAAACTACTATTTTGTACTTATTCTATTTTTATTTTTATGAAAACAATCCTGTTTTTTAATTTAACCTGTTGATTTAACCGACAACATTTGTACAAATGTTTAGAAACTCTACTTATACCTGTGTGACAACTGTTGAATAGTTGAAATCAAGTATACACAGCACATGTTAGAAAAATATAAGTTGACGGTCTTTTAAATACGAGAATAGAATAACTCAAGGAAACAAATAGAAATTTGAACAAGTTGCCATTAGGAATCAAAGGGGTGAGTTCTATTTTTAAAAAGCCTTGTAAAATGGTTGCAGCGCTTCAGTTTGAAGTTTGCTTGCCATATGGATACATTCTCAAAATGCTCAGGTATGCTCAGGTATGAATAGCCGAGTTTGAATGATGAGATGACACACAGGGCCTACAGCTTCAGTCCTATGTTTAGGACAAAACAAATCTGGTCAAGTGTCTTGCTCCAGTCACAAGTGCCATGACTTTTGGCTGATTTCACAAAGAGCTAAGATTGATCTTAATTGTGTATCAGTCTTAATTGCTTAGCAATGTGTGATGTTACAATACAAATCACTATGGTAGTTCTGACAACTCATCTTAAGATTAATCTTATTGCTTTGTGAAAATGAGCTCAGGTGTACTAGATTGCTGTTCCTTGACACTGCAAGAAGGTTATGGGAGCACTTTGCAGGAATTTTATTTTATTTTTTTAAGTATGGCCTTTTTGTCTGGGCAGGTTGTTTGAAACAAAGTTTACAAAACACTATGTGTAACATTGCACTCCTGAATGGTACTTCTGCTAACCTGCGTGAAAAGTTTAGATGCATTAAAAACTTCACCTTACTCTCTCTACTTCAACAAGATTTGGCAATTTGAAGTGTTGATGACTGCACAACTTGAAACATTCAATCTATAACCTTTTTCTTGGCATTTTTTTTTTCAGAGGAAGATCATCGTATTCCATCCGGACCATTTGTGTATCCAGATACCAACAACAGAGAGCAGAAAAACTCCCCAAATGGTACCTTATTAATAGGTTGAATTGGCACTAGTATCTCACTTTGAGTTTGCTTTGGAGAGGTCATTGGACATGCAAAGTAAACTGACTGTCTTGTGCCAACATTAAAGTGTGTAATTTGGGTTCCACCTCACACTAACTTATACACTGCTTAAGTTTTGAGCTGAGAACAAAGTTTCTTAACTTTAATTTTTAGACACGTTTTAGCCACCCTAACAAATTGACTCTTATTTTTCCATTGGTGAACTTGAACAGGCAATTTTTGCTAGAATGCCATCAATTTCAAAACATTTGTGTTTATGATGTCAACTTTCAAATCCCAACCAAGTATTCATTGGAGAAGTTTTGAGTATTTAAAAAGTTCCAGTTGCAGCCATGTTTGGCATTTCTTAAATATAAAAGTACATTTTCAATTATATAATGTTAAAACTGTTTGTCTTGTTTACAGATGCAGTTTCTCCTGGTAAACAAATTTGTACAAAGGATCTTTATATTCTTCCAACTCCTGCTGAGCCTCTGAAAAGTAAGTTTCTCTTTATGTGTAAAACATCCCATCAACTGTTGTTGGTCCCCTGTTTCTCATTATGTGTAAAACATCCCATCAACTGTTGTTGGTCCCCTGTTTCTCATTATGTGTAAAACATCCCACAACTTTTGTTGGTCCCCTGTTTCTCATTATGTGTAAAACATCCCACAACTTTTGTTGGTCCCCTGTTTCTCATTATGTGTAAAACATCCCACAACTGTTGTTGGTCCCCTGTCTTTATCCGCAAGGATGGAGACAGGTAATGGTCTACAGGCCCTATGATTTCATTGGATACAATGAGTTCATTGGATAAATGTGACGTAACCTTTCCATATCTGTGTTTTGATTGGTCCGAGGTAATGTAATTTGTCAGCTTGCACTTTCGATCGTCTGCGCGCAGTGTGTGCATAATGTTGTGTACATCATGTAGTGTTGTTTTATTCACTATGCACATTATTATGTGAACATGTACATCTGTCAACATCCGGTCAGGCAGATATCTGGCGTCAATCTCGAGCCTCGAAGTGTGATGTCAGGTGTTCAGGCTTCAACAATGTAAAGTAAATCAAGGCTGGCTACGAGAACAAGGCTACAATGTAAACCATATCAAGGCTAGCTTTGGGAACAAGGTGACAACAATGTAAACTAAATCATAGTCTGAACATCTGACGTCAAACTTCGAGGCTCGTGAATAACGCCAGATACCAACCTGACCGGATGTTGCCAGATGTACCTTTGACCTAGCCTCCATTTTACACGGAGACTTGAAGTCAATACATACATTCATGTTCACATTACATGAATAAAACAACACTACATGATGTACACAACATTATGCACACGCTGCGCGCATGCAGACAATCAAAAGTGCAAGCTGTCAGACTAAATCACCCCGTAACCTTGACCAATCATAATGAGATATGGAAAGCTTACGTCACAGCACGTTTATCCAATGAAATCATTGTATCCAATGAAATCATTGTATCCAATGAAATCATTGTATCCAATGAAATCTTTGGGTCTGTAGACCATTACCTGTCTTTATCCTTGCGGATGAAGACAGGAGACTAGTCTAACTAAATCAAGCCTAGCTTTGGGAACAAGGTTACAAAGAAAACTAAATCAAGCCTAGCTTTGGGAACAAGGTTAAAATGTAAACTAAATCAAGCCTAGCTTTGGGAACAAGGTTACAATGTAAACTAAATCAAGCCTAGCTTTGGGAACAAGGTTACAATGTAAACTAAATCAAGTCTAGCTTTGGGAACAAGGTATCGATGTAAACTAAATCGAGGCTAGAAGAGGAAACAAGATTTGGTGTAATCGTTTTGTTACTCATAAATATTAGTGTATGAATGAGACTATAATAAAGCTGGGGAGATTGTATCCAAGACACAATGTTTCTATACTTCACAACTTTTTCTTGAATTATTTTCTTTCTCTTCTTAGGAAAGGGTTATGTTGGAACAGCCACCAGCAAGTCATCTTCAATCAGCATGACTGATACAAATGCTAACAAGAACTTTCTGACTGCTGTGGAGATAGCTTGTAAGTGCCTAATGGTTGGGCCATTCAGTCATAAACAATCCACACTGTTATTAAACTGATTGTTACTAACCTGTCATGTTGGGACATTAACAAGTCTTACAAGGATGATAAAGACCTTTTAAGACTAGTGACCGAAGAGAGAAGTTGAATATTTTGGAAAAATAATCTCGATATCAGTACAAAGAGTCCTGAAAATATTTTCACTTGAGTAACTGCCCCAAAACACTGGGTTTATTTTGATTTAATTTATCAAAATAAGCACATATGATGGGTTTTTTGTGTTTTTGGGGGGGATTATTCTTCCATCTGTATGTGCAAAATCTGCCCAACTGAGAGTCCATATACTCATCAAATAATTGCAAACAATTGCCCAACCTTGGCATTTTGCCTTCCAAATAAAAGCAGATGTATAAATTGGTGTAAAGGTTTGAGTCTTGGCCACTGTTATGGAATAAAGACCTCTTGGGATGTGGTATTGAGTGATACAGGCTCAGTTTTATTGTGAAATGTCAAACTCACTGAGAGAAATCCTTCAACTTGAAGCTTAATAGATCAGTTGATTATTAGTTTTCACACAAGTGCAAGTGGAATACAGGAAAAAATAGCAGCTTTGCGTCCCATATCCAACTTGGCCTTGTCGGATATGGGACTCAGAGGCGCTATACTTTTTCTGTGTTCCATGCGCACTTGAAACTGTCTTCAATTAATCTTGACCCGCAGCTTAACGCAATTATGCGGTTTTGGAAGAGCTGTTTATTTTGTGTAAAGCTTAAAACAGAGCAAAACGCAGGGCTAGAACAACGCAATACGCAAGGTGTGATATCAGAATCAAGGATTCAAGTTGGCTCGGAGATAATATCAAATGTCAAACTCGCCATGAGAATTGGCTTCCTGTTGAAGCCCTGACTGAAAAGGTCAAACTTTAATTCGATTGATTTATTTGTTATTGTCTTGACAGCTACAGACACTACTATGAAACAGTCCCTGACTCAAGCGGAGAAACAACATGAATCCAACTTGAAGGAGGCCTGCAAGTTTGTAATTCATAATGGAATGAGTGTCATTGATGCAGCAAAACAGTTTGGGGTTGGGAGATACATGCTAGGTGACTGTGTGAAAGATCAGCTGAAAATGAACCTTAATAAGGCATGTGAGAATGTCATAAGAGGCAAGATGACGGTAGAAAAGGCTGCATCTGTCTATGGTGTTATTCCTGGAATTTTGAATGACAGAGTTAAAGCAGAGAAGGATATAGTCCAAACCATGGACAGTGAAAAGTGGCCAAACACACTCCTATACAACAGGGTGTTGGAAGAGAACCTTCAACAAGCTTGTATGGATGTAATGTCTAGGCGGATGACGATCAATGATGCCTGCAAAAGCTATAAAATCAAACCAGAAAGCCTCAAGAATAAAATACAAGCTGGTTTTGTATTGAGCACTGCTGAGGAAAACGATCTAGTCAGATTGAGTGTGCGGATGGCTGTGCTTGGTCACACTGCACACATTAAGAGTACTGTGTTTGCAAAGGTTAAAGCACTCCTGGATGAAGAGGAGGATAAAGGAATCAAGAGAATTCATTGGTTTCCAGGTAACACCCCAACTGATATGTGGTGGCAAGTCTTCTGTAGCCGCCACCCAGAATTCAATGCAATATCAGCTAATGATTCAAAGCAAAGTTTTATGGTTGGCTCTAACACCATTTCAAAACCATGTGGAGATCAGCCTACTGATCTCAGCTCAGATTCAAACAGCGCCTGCCTGGATCTTAAGACTTCCTCACTCCAAGGCCAACCCACAACAGAAAATCTTTTTTATGTTCTACCATCAGCAGCCAACTCCACTCCTCAGTTTGTTGTTGTTAGACAAGACAAACCTCATCTCAATTCTCCACTTCACAGAGTTGTAAACTCCCTACCGGCATCTTCAACAATAAAGTCTGATGGAGTTGATGATAGTCACCGAGAAGAATCTAAAATGACAGGAAACCAAGATTCTGAGAACTTTGTGATTGACCTTAGTCTGAAAGCAGCTGACTTTGATAATAGCCAAGCAGTGAACATTGCAGAAATGGAAGATCCAAATCTTGAGGTTGCAGCCTGTGAAGTTGTACAGGAGGACATCTTAGTCCCACCAACTGATGAGATTGACCAGCTGCTTGTTGGAGCCAATGAAGTTGTTCAACTTGACACTGGTGAGGAATATAAGGACACTGGAGCTAAAAATAACGGAATAGTCAACCTTGCTGTTGTCAATTCTAGCTCTTTTACCACAAGTGAACAGCCGGACTCTGCTGTTTGTAATGAAGTATTAGAAGATGGGTTAGTTCTTGGAGCTAATGAAGTCATTCAGACAGGTGAAGAGACAAAAGATGCTGAAGGAATTCAATCACTGATGACAGACACTCCAACTGCACAGCCCAGCCTTTCTGTTGATGGTTACACTGTTCAGTCCAATTTTGTTGCCGCTACAACCGAGAGTGTACCAAGCAGTCCCAATGTCCAAGCCAATGTTGTGTATACTGCTGAAAGTGTAACCCGACCTAAGCAAGTCAATTCTGCCAATGAACTTTCTCAAGATTATCCAACAAATCATTCTGATGAAGGTGAAATGCCAAGACTGAGGGTTTGTACCAATCAGGTTAGACAGCCTGGTCAGATCATCTACAAGAGTGAAGTTACACAGTCTAATCTTCTCATCAGCAAAAATCAAGTCAGTCATAAGAAACTATTGGTCACTTCAAAGGATGGTACCAAACATGCACTTGTTCTGAATCAAAGTCCTGTGTCTTCAACAGACACTGATCAACAATGCAAGCTTCAGGTTTTATCACTTGCAGAATTTCAATCCAAGAAATTAAGCCAGCCAATAAAATATATACTCTCCCGTACACCAAAAGCTGGTCAGACAAGTCCAGTTGTTTCAACTGAGCCCACAGTAACACCATTAAAAATCAATCACACAAACTCTAGTCCCAACATCTGTTTGAGTAAAAATTCCAAGATGTTTGAGACCTACACTGAAAAGAAGGACAAGCGGATGTTTGTGGCAAAGCATAATGTTGATCAGTCTATGCCTGATGCTCTGTCCTGCTTGGAGAAGACCCTGACCAAGGAACAGAAAGAATCCTTTATGTTCCGTCTAAAGATTGGTGATAATTGTGATGAGGATTTACACTTCAATGCCTGGAAGGCACTCAGGAGATTGTATCGTCATACTGATATATGTAGCTTGTACGACAAAGTATCCAGTCCAACATTAGAGGCACCAGAACATTTTGGTAAGTTCCAGTGAAACTTTTCTTGTCTCTATACAGAGATGCTTCCCTGATTGGGCCAATGATAGTTGGGCATTAGTTTCTCATCAGCATGAAAAACCTTCTTCATTCATGAATTTTCCTTAAATAAATAATTATTTTCCAGCAGAGACAGATCTATAAATGAACAACCATAAACAACCATGACCATGAAGTCATTTTGAAGCCCTAGGAAATGAAGGGAAATATTAGGAAAGTGATCATGATCACACATTGTGACAGGGGTGAAAATAAAGGATTCCCTTTTAAAGTATGGGTTGACAAGAAACTAATATTAAATTTTATTGGCCTTAACCTGTGTGATATATTGAATGTGTCGTAAGATAAACATACACTTTTTTCAAGGTGGCCATACACTTCTGCTCATTCAAATCAGAGTTTGATAAAACCATAACTTCTGGTTGAGGCTTCATCCAACCTGTGTCAAAAGCCGAGATATTTTTCTGGAAACATATGTCATTTTTCAGACAGGCGATTAAAAGTTTAATTTGTTTTTGAAATATTATGTCAGTAACAATAACGGTAAAAGTGTTCTCATTAACAATGTAAATAATTTGCAAATTTAGAAATATACTTAGTTATCCCACATTTGTTTGTATTGCACAAGCATTTGTGGGATGCTAATTTATCCTTGCAAACTCTCAAACAAAGAAAAGAACGACACAAAACACTGCTGTTCTTTTTCTTTCGTTAAAGGTTTCAATTTACTAGTTTCTATCTAACATCTAACAGTGAAACATTTCCAATTGAAACACTGTCAAAGTTGAGGAAATAGTATTTCAAGCTGCCGTAAATCACTATTGCTTATTTTGATTGCCTCAATTAAATTAAGCACAAAATCCCTGCCAAAGCATAAACCACTTTTTGAAAGTTGATATTTCCACAGGTTGGTTTTTGGTATGTGCTTTTATTGGAGACTAAAAGGTTAAGAGTTAATCTCATTTAAAAAATAAATCAATCAATCAATACATAATGTTCTTCCCTTTGAATTTGACTGTTTTGTCAATTTCTTTAGATACCCCAATAGCTTCAAAGCTTCTACGTCTGCCCCTGATGGACCCCTTTGATGGAAAAGAGTCAAACAAGAAAACCAAGCAAGATTCATCAGACATTCCAAGGTTCTTGGGGGAACTACACCAAGGTCGTAAAAGGAGGCGCATTGTATCAGTGCTGACCAGACGTGAAGCCAAGAGAAGGCAATGGGAAACAAAAAAGAAGATGTTCTTAGAGCCATGGAAGTACAAGATGGAGAGACCAAGTAGACGTAAGAATATTGCAACCAGTTATTGTGGAGATGGTTTTGTCAGTGATGCAGTTGCAGATGATTTGTCTCAAGTAAATCATAAGAACTCAGCATTATAACTTATGGCTGTATTTCTCCCATTGATCATCAATACAAGTCTAGTTTTATAGTCACATTATAGGTCCGTTCTACACAAGTTCTTTATCTTATTGTAAATAAAGGAAACAAAATCCAGTTTTCAAAATTAATGCCTGAGAGTATTTTGCTGTAGGATAGATTTGATTAAACTAGTCCTTCCCACTGACCAGTGTTTTTCCACACTGATTTATACACATTATTGTTGCTGTTTAAATGTATCATAATTTACTCAAATTATTTACTGATATCTTTAACTTAAGTTGGTCATGAACACCACTTTCAGATTTTGAAGGCAAGAACATTTAGTACGACACAGGGCTTAGATTCCAAGAAAGTCACCATTAGACTACTGGGCTTTTAGCTCAGAAATCTCCAGCGGACCAGAAGTATTTTACAAAACAAGAAATATGGGATTCCTTTTTCATATTTGTCCTTTGCTGAGCTTAAGGGTGAGGTTTGAAGTTGAACACCTAACCAGTAAATTAATAAACCTCGTAAAGTTATGTAATTTTACATTGGAAAGACAAATAGTGGACTGCCCAACTTGTTTAAATGTGAAGTTCAGATGGTCTATTTGTTATAAATTTGTCTGGTAATGAAACAAAGGGATCCTAAAAAGTGACTGTCACTGTATCCAGTAGGCCTGAAGATACCCAATTCCTAGCCCCAATGCTGAAATCACTGGACTTGGGCCCATTGTCCAGTATGTAGTTTTACTCTTTTATTGCCCAGGTCCTACATAAACAATCTATTTTACACTGTTTTATGTATTCCAAAAGTGACATTATCGTACATGTGTAATCTTTGTTATGTTTTCATAAAGTATCATCAATTGTACATGTATGACCCATAGAACTCGGGAAAGTACTGAGTATACAGTGCTAACACACATCGGTGTAGGGTAAAAACCAAAATTAATATTCTTTATCCCCGATGCAAAATTAACATCTATTAACAGGTCTATTCTTGAACACAACATTGACTCATCACTTCAACCTACTGAAATGGTTTGTGAATTATAGATTGCCTTTTGAACAGCTTGTGGTGTGTGGTGTTTGAAGCTTTGCATGGTGTGAAAATAAGAGTAACTATAAATAAATGAATAAATACACTGTAGTAAACTTGCGGGTACAACCATGTATTAAAACTTTTTTGTGGGAGTGTTGGCTCTGGAAAGAGAGGGTGTGGTCTCCGGAGTGCCAACAGAGAGTAATTTCAGCGCAAACACTCCCACAGAAGAGTTTTAATACATGGTTGTACCTGCAAGGTTACTATTTACTCATTTATTTATAGTTACTTCTTAGCCTGTGATATCTCTGATAAAAATATGTAAGAACCTAAACCAAAGCTGTTTCCTGCATACCCTCATTTCCCAATTGATAGCCAACATAGAGCACAACTTCATCAAGCTATTGCAGTTGCAGATCTAGGGTGTTGTTGAAGAGTGCGAGACCTGCCAGTCTACAATTAGTGGCCATGTGGCATTTTAGATCATATCAAATGTGAGGTTAGAGACTTATATATTTTTTTCCACTCACATGAGGTCTCTATCTATTGGAAAATAAGTACATCACAAAATTGAATTTGTCATTTCCCTTTTTTAAATATTAACTGACTATTCAATACATTTATATCCTACATTCTGAAAGACAAAGTAATGCCTGAAATGAAGCAGATATTTTAGGTCACTGCACTCCCAGATATTTAAACAGTTTTTCTAGTTTTCCAAGAACTTTGTCAGTTGATGAAAAAGAGGAGATTGCCGAGGACACAAAACTGTTCATAATATATCTACCGTTACAAGTTGGACTCTCGAAACAAGATTGACCGATGACAACAGAACAGCACAGATGATCTGAACAGATGATCTGAACGAGGCTGGTGGTGCCCGGAACACCTCTTGTTTTTGTTGTTGTTGTAATTTTGTTTAATACTCTACTTCGTTTTGTTCTTCTTCTTATCCCCCCCCCCATTGTCCGCTTACAAAGATGCACTTCCCAAGCTCACACAACTTTTAAACTTCACATATAGTAGTTAGATCAGGGGCAAATTTCATAGAGCTGCTTGAGCATAAAAATTAGCTAAGCACAAAAGAATTATGCTAACCAGAATAAGGTTACCAGCCAAACTAGCATACCACAAGTACAATTTATGACTGGTGTACTGCTCATTTCTGCTTAGCAGAAAATTTGTAAGCAAAATTTTCTGCTTAAGCAGCTCTATAAAATTAGACCCTGTATTAGTAGAAGACACCACTAAAGTGATGTCATGATGAAGTAATCAGGTGTCAAGTTACATTAAATCAAAGTTTAATATTAAAAAAAAACCATAACTTCAAATCTACACAATGGATTTTCACAATCTATACATCATCGGATAGGCCCGTTATGACTCTAAAAAACGCTACACAAGGTGTGACCTCATTTGACCTTGAATTCCGGTTCAAACGGGAAGTTGAAACTTTCAAAAATTCATATCTCAATAACTCCTTATCTTTTCATCACAATTTTTACATCTGATTGTAGGTTTGGGATCCTGCTCAAACTTTTGCACAGAGATGATACCAATATGACCTTAACTTCTGGTCCTAAACGTGCGTTAGCGCCAACGCTAGTACTAACCCGCATTTAATCTGTGTATAGAGAAAAGCACTGTAGCCGACTGTTCGGGTCCATTATTCATAAGGTTCAACTCCACGAAGCCTGTACGTATAGTCCCACAAAACGAAAACGTAAGCAGTACATTTCACAGGCACGAGGGGGCTATATCAAATAACTATTCATGCTTTTATCTCACTCAGGGACATTATTATTGGCTCGCTATGGACAGATGCTGCCTCGGATATCTACATCATTTAATATTTAAATATTTGAAAATTTGTATCAAATCAAGTATAAGAGACCCTGGGTTGCTTTTTGCGAGATTATACAAAGGTAGTATAGGTCTTTGATTTCAATTGTATGCGTGACATGTGATTTCTACTTCCGGTTGAAACTGGAAGTGCCTTGTAATTTAAATGTGGCAACTTTTTTGGAGTTGTTTTCAATGATGTAGTCTGAAAAAGGTATGATTTAAAAAATAAGATTGATGGCGTCATTAAAATTCAAGAGCGGCCTGTAGTGGCAGGTTAAAAATGGTTAAAAATACTATTTTACTGGATATTCCAAAATTGTAGGTACTGTCACGGTGACCTCATCAGGTTGTACATGATGTCACCTTAAATGTCAATTTCAGGGCTTCATCTACATAATAACATTCTCATTCTCTGCTTTCCTCGATAAATGACGTCATCAATTATAACATGACATCACCTTAAAGGTGGTGTTTAACCAAATCTTTTTAAAGGCATATCTTGAGAACCACAGCTGTTATGGTAATAATAACCAGTTTTTTTTATATAGCGCTTTTCACACCCGAAGGGCGCCTCAAAGCACTTCCAACATTATTACCCCTGGTCACTGAGCCATTTACATTTAGTTCATTCCCCATCTCAATTTCCTGGGGAGTATATATGGTACGAATCTTTGCTTCGCCTGTGAAAGTTTGATGTGTGAGTGTTCTTTTTATTTGTTAGCGACATGGTTGACCTGACTTCCTGTCCTGACCGGAAGTTTAAATAAGATCAGATAATATAAAGCTTTATTTGAAATAGTTTTGTTGTCCATTTTGTAAATCTCTTTATAATTTAACTTTCAATACTTACCTACTATTCACTCAATCCGAACACCTAGTGTTTGTAAATATACAAACACTACATGTTAAGTTATGTTTTTGATTCTTTACTGAAACATTGGTTTTGTTTACCTGGGTGGCAAAAACAGATTCTTAGAAAACTAAATGGGAAACAAATTTCACATGAAAAATGATGAATTTCAGCATGCTTTAGAGCATATAAGGTAACATTCTGAATATCCGTACCCTGATATTTCAAATACTTTCAAATATTAAAGAGTAATTACAAAATAATTGAAATATCAGCTTCTCTTCTCAGATGTTTGTCTGAAGAATGACCGGCTCAGAAGAAATGTTTTAAAAGTTCTACAAAAATGCACAAAGTTTACGCCGACAGGTATGTTTAAAATTTACACTAGAACCATTTGGGAAAGTTTTTATGAATCTTGTTATTCATTTCAAATGAAAGATAAAAAATACATTTACAACACATTTACGACTAAGAAATTTCAAGATAACTTTATGAAAATACTTTATTACAAAATTGTGATTAAGTACATAGTTGACATCAAATGAGCAATTAATTGTAATGTGGAAAGAAATTTAAGATATTATTCCAAAAATTTAAGTACAAATAACTGACAAGCCATTGTACAGAATAATTTCACAACATTTATCCAATAGCCTTGTTGGTCTATAATGCTGGATATGTAAGAACTGTATGTGTAGATCTTGTCATCCAATTGGAAAGAATGATTTGGAGGCTCATATGGTTTAGTACTTTCTGTGGCAGATTGTCTGTCCCAAATAAAGGACATTCAAGCAGAATGTAAACATAAGACATATGTTTCCATTCAATGCAATCTAGTACATACTTGTGGCCCTCACAGATCAATTACTTAACCGTAAAGACACTTTAATTAGCTGCATTTACAAAAGATAACCTTTTGTCAATAAGATGTTAGTATAAAAATAGATTTAGTAAAAAAGGCAGATTCCTGTATACAAATTGTTACTACACATGGATAAGTTATAATCTTGATGATAAGTATGCTCTTGTACAAAAAGGAAGACTTCTGTCTATAAAATATACTATAAAAATATACTGTCATTCACTACAAATAACTACTGGGCACCTTTGGAAGCTGGTACTCGGTGGTTTACCAAAGAACTGCCTGAGCAGTCTAACAAGAAATGAAACAGAAAATAAGTCGGTACAAGGGGATTGTGACAATATTACAAGCTCTTAGAAGATTATCACTAAAGACAAGTTAAAGGAGACAGTTGTGGATTTCGTTAGGGTTGGAGTTATCACCATCCAATTATAAACACCCATGTAGCTTTCAAAATTCAAAATGAATGTATCATTGATACTCAAAGCAATAGGAAGTAAAATAAATGTAAGTACTATTAATCGTGCGTTCATACTGACAAAATAATATGTACAGTTAAAAGAATTTATATTATAAAACCAAGTTACATTAATATTTGATGAATTTTTCAATTTGTGCAATGAAGATTAAGTAAGTTAAATCTTTACAAGTGGAAAAGTTCAAATAATCTTCTCTAAAAAGTTTGAAGTGTAGGTCATAATTCTAAAGTTGTTTGTACTTCATTGTTTATAAGCACGCTTCAGAATCAACCAAAAATGAATACCAACATTCTAAAAGTTGTTTAACTGTTTGTACAATTTAATTTGAAAACTGGAATGAAAATCTTGTGTTTTGAACGGGAAATGTTGAGAGTCTTCTTGTTGTAGTTATTAATAGGGACTGAATGGACAAATTTTCAAAAACGTACCAAAATGGGGAATCATTAAATGAAGCTAGGATAAGAAGCAACTATACAAAATATTATGTTTAAACCAGACCTGAAGCAAATTTCACAAAGCCTGTAAGCAGAAATGTTCTGCTTATGGAGCTTTAGTCCAGTTTGTATTTCATAACCCCTGCTTCGTAGTTAAGTAAAACATCCTAACTTGGCAGATATTACAGTGATGATAAAAAATATATATGTAAAAAAAAAAAAAAGATAAACAAATAAAACACATAGCGCCCAATGCCTCTGAACGCTTTACATTAAAAGAAGCATAAAAATAAACCACAATTCACAAAAACATGCAAATCCTAAGTTGCCAAAATGTTCTTGATTTATAGTTGCTTAACCACATTTTTCTACTATAGTACGCAATAAACTTTGCTTACAATAGACAGCTTCATGAAATTCAGACATTACCAAATCGGTTTAGAGATACAATGTCATACCTTGTTAAATACCAGAAAACAGTCACATTCTTTACAGCACCAGTACATGTATAACACCAAATAAATAAAAACACACTTAAATTGGCAATTATGTTAAAACACCCTAACTTTGAAACAAAGGAAACAAAAATGAACAAGACACTCTTGTATACAAAACAACTTGAAATCCTGTGTTGTACAATAGTGGAGTTAAGCACTATTGTACAACATGTGTTGTACAATAGTGGAGTTAAGCAATCTAAAACAATCTAAAACAATTATATTCCAATACTACTTTACATCCCTGATGTTACTGTATTCATCTAAAAAAAAACACACCCCAAACCACATTGCATTGCAGCTGGTATTCCGTTCATGTCAAGCAGTTAATACCGTTGCATACTGAAAAGAACCACTGCATACACCACCACCACTGAGATCCAACAGTAGGTACTGTTTTCTTTTGACCTTGTGTTATCTCATCCAAGCTGTCAATAGAGTTCATCAAATTGGACCAAAGCTAACTAAACTTGGTTTCTT